>JACEFZ010004189.1:0-145000 GCA_014155875.1 Cepaea nemoralis | reverse complement strand
CTGCCATTAAGATCTATCTCCTCTAAGGATGTGATGGACATATTACTAAATATTTTCTCCCGTTTTGGCTTCCCGGAGAAAATCATTTCAGATAGGGGCACCCAGTTCATATCTAATGCCACCCAATCAGTAACTAAGTTACTAGGCATCAAGCAGTGTTTCACCAGTCCCTATCGACCGGCCGCAAATGGTATCTGCGAAAAGCTTAATGGGGACCTGAAACATATGCTTTCGAAAGTGACAGCTGAAAATCCAGCCGATTGGGACATACTTCTCCCAACGGTGCTGTTCGCATACAGAGAAGTCCCTCAATCAAGTACAGGGTTCTCTCCCTTCGAATTGATGTATGGAGCGAACCCAAGAGGACCTCTCACCATTTATAAAGAAATCATCTCACAACCTGTAGATAGCCAACTTCCCATTTCCACCTATGATTTGGTCACTGATACCAGAGACAAAATCATACGTTCTTGTATATTGGCCAGAACATCACTACAGGAGAAAGGTTTTAAATACAGGCAGTACGCCAATAGAAGTGCAAAAACCATTGTCCTACATCCAGGTCAGGATATTTTACTCTTACTACCTGACAAAAGAGATTTACTGTCAACCTCCTGGCAGGGACCTTTTAAGATCATTCGGAGAATTTCAGAAGTAGATTACGAAATCTCTTTAAATGGAAAGTTAAAAATATTCCATGTAAATATGTTGAAACCATACTATGCTAGACAGGACAATGAGACAAATAAACAGACGCAGCAAACTGTGGACGGAGACGAACCGACAATCTCCCAACGGAATAACACCTCGACAAACGAAGCATCGTTAACGACACACGCTTACGACGACGAAAACGACGAAGACCGATGGACATTACCGACAATCTGTGATATTGAGAATGACGACAAATTTGACGACATATTGACGATCGACCTCGACGACGACGACAATGACATTGAAGACAATTTACAAACTGTAGCATCTGTGATAAATCAGACAGACATGGACAACACTGAAATCCCTGTGCCAATTATGACTGATGACGGAAGTATAAAGGACATACATATCTCTGACACTTTGACACAACAACAGCGACAGGACATTTTAACGCTCCTAGACGACTATATGACGATCTTTTCCAACAAACCTGGACGCACTGATAGAATAACACATTCAATTGTGCTAACAGATCTGAGACCGGTCAAATGTAGACCATATTCTATTCCTCTCCATTACAGATCTAATTTAGATAAAGAAATTTTAGATTTAGAGAAGAATGGCATTATTCAAAAATCTATATCTCAATATTCTTCACCGATTGTCTTGGTGAAAAAGAAAGACCAGACAATCCGCTTGTGCATCGACTATAGAATATTGAATACCAGAACAACAACGGATGCAGAGCCTATGAACAGTTGTGAAGATCTTATTTTAGATATGGCTCAATCATCCTTATTTTCTAAGACAGATTTAGCGAAAGGATATTGGCAAGTTCCTCTACACCCTTCTTGTAGACATATAAGAGCATTCGCAACACCTCTCGGGTTATACGAATGGCTATATCTTCCTTTTGGCCTGAAGAACGCACCGGCCACATTTGTGAGATTAACAAGATTGTTATTACACGGAATTAATGACGTAGTTGCTTATATTGATGATATATGCGTCCATTCTTCTGATATGACTTCTCACTTGCTCACCCTTAAACAAGTCTTCCACCAAATCTCTCTTTTTGGACTTACTATCAAACCTTCCAAGGTTGAAATAGGCTATACACAAATAGACTTCCTTGGTCATAGAATTTCTGAAGGAAAATTGTTGACTGATGATAAAATTGTTTCCAAGATCCTTAATCTAGAAGTACCTACCACAAAGAAGCAGGTTAGAAGTTTACTAGGGCTGATTAACTATTATTCTAAATTCATTCCACATTGGGCAGAACTCACCTCAGTCTTTTCTGATATGTTAACTAAAGATCATCCATCAAAAATTTGTAAAAGTACCAGCTTAGATGATGCAATGTGTAGGTTGAAACATATTTTTTCTAATCCACCAGTCTTACGATTACCCAACATAAATTTACCCTTTATTTTGACCACAGATGCGAGCGCTATCGCAATAGGAGGATGTTTAATGCAGGAAGTGGATGGCGTTCGACACCCGATCCTCTACGTAAGCCGCAAACTGAAGAAGGCTGAGACTCGGTATGCCACAGTTGAATTGGAGTGTTTGAGCCTTTTGTTCTGTATATTGAGACTATCTAAGTACCTCTTGGGAAGCCATTTTGTGGTCCTCACAGACAGTTCGCCATTATTAGTACTGAATCATGGGTCGCCCAAAAACAACAGGTTACAAAGATGGTGTCTTCTACTTCAAGACTTTGACTTTGAAATTCGCCATATTAAGGGCACCGAGAACATTGTGGCTGACCTTTTATCACGGCAGACAAATGCGCCAGTAGAATGACTCTAATCACATTGGCCAGTAGCCACACGATAAACTGTGATACTTTTAGTCCGTTACATATAACAGTGTGACTCTACACCTGCTAGAGTACTCTCAGTGATTAGGTTAATTACGTCACCCTTAAACATACGTTAAAAGCTATATTGTAAGAACTATACCATCAAATGCCTAAGCTCTACAACGATTCCAGCAAGAAACATTAACTGTGCGGTCATTTCAACCAATTATATCAACCAGTGAACTATCTCTGAACAATGTTATATTTCATGCGGGACAGTCAGAGCAATCCATACTTGCTGTTTCCACAAAACGTTGCAAACAGCCGAAACAGAACAATATCAACGACAACACTCTAGAGACAGCCATACTAACTTTAACATTCATGGCATAACACACGAACGAAGGGACGTCAACGCGCACATCATCGTTGGAGTTATTTAATTAATTAGTTTACTATTAAATATGTATTATATTTCCATTAATGATGTATATAAATTGTGTTAACCTGTAACTTGTACATATTCTACTTTAATATTACAGACGGTACCATTCATATGCTAAATAACCGTCCTATACAAGTGTCTCTAGTTAAATTATAACCTATTTTTCAGTTATCGTACAAAAAGTGCGTATTTTCTTAAAGGGCAAATATCGCCTAGCCCATTTTTTCTAAGGGCAATAACGCTTACCTCAACTTTAAATATATATTTTAGCCAATTACTATTTTGAATGACAGATGAGTGAATGACTGCTTGAAAGGATTAAATGAGAGAACGATACACTTGGCGGACAAATTGTACGCAAAACGTATTCATTGTAATTTGTCTGCGTCTTCCATGTAAAAGTGCATGACTTGTCTAATTTGTCAATACATGTGTAGAACTTAGTTTAGTAGGGAGTTAATTTAGTAGTTATGTTAATATACTTAGATTAGCAGTTAGGATACATCTAAGCACCACTACTTGGAATACCTAGTCAGGTATTGCACACAGTGCAGTATTACATGATTGAGGTTATCCCAACTCGTGACGCTTGGAATTACACCACACATTCAGCACGCACGTTACACAAACCTCAAAACTCAACACTATCAATTTAAAATACAGTCACTTTATTAGATACATCAACTTATTAGTTAACACACCAACAAGCCAACAGGGACACATGTAGTCTGAGGAGGATAAAAAAAACAAGGTAACTACATATTTAGCATTATATAACATACGGGAGTAAAAGTGTATAGAAATACACACACAGATCAAGATTTGAAGGTGTACTTATTTAGCCAAGACTTCGGTCTTGTTAACCCTCTATTATATAGGGGTTATTTGTCTGGGTACCATTTCGGGTACTATGAGAAGGGCAAGTTGTAAATACAACTACTAAAATGCCACGTAACTTCGGTCTGATAAGCATATTTAAGCACACGAGAGACAGGGATCTCTGCACCAAATCAGACAAGTGTTGTATAGAATACATGAGTTTTTAGTGCTAACAGGTAGGTTACTAGGTTACTATCCACCAAACTACAAACACCAACTGTATGTGATTCGGTGACAGAATTAGAACGGATCTAATTCCCAACAACAAATCATGTCACGGGGGGAGGAGGGATCCTGTCACCGCCTCACTTGTACATATGGTAAAGGGCTGCAATTCCAGCCCAAGGGAAACCATTGAGTCGAGCAGGACCCGAGTAATCTAGAACCTTCTCCAAAGAGATGGTCACCAAGTCCATGATTCCGTGGACACTGATGTGGCCCGCCTAATGCGGGGTCCACGAGGAACTCGGACAGAGTTACCGCCCGTGTCGAGTTAGGACACGCGGAGACCGGCAGAGGACAAACGGACTGGAGAGAGACAACAGGGCCTGCCTGAGAGGGACTCATAGATAGTGATAGATATACTAGGGCTAGATAGTGTGCTAGATGGTTGTATGACAACTATATGTTTGATGTTTAACTATCTGTGATATGTAAGATAAGAGAGCGCGGGTCTGTTTACCCACTGCGCCAACTGTACACTTCATACAATAAATGTTCTATATCCTAGCGAACAGTGTATTGTTGCCTGTATGAACCCGAACCATTATTTAGATCAGAGTAAGACCATGACAATATATATATGTGTGTGTGTGTGTATATATATATATATATATATATATATATATATATATATATATATATATATATATATATATATATAAAAGTGTTACTTCCTCATCCTCTCACTCTCTCTTCCTCTCTCTCTCTCCCTCGCTCTCTCTCTCTCTCTCTCTCTCTCTCTCTCTCTCTCTCTCTCTCTCTCTCTCTCTCTCTCTCACACACACACACACACACACACTTTATTTCTGATAGGTGTTAGTTGTCATAAATAAATTTTCCATTTTAATCTCGCTTAACACCCACAAAGACTAATGTATGAAAACATTAAGTAACAACAACCATGATATCATCAGTGCGTGACTTTGTAGGAGTGTTGTAGGTAATGGGTGGGGTAGTCGACCACCACGTACAGCAAGGGACGACATCTATGCATGCGAGATTCTGGCCAAGCGTCAACACGTTTGTGTCATGTGCACAAAAGGCCGTGTGTAAGGATTGCCGGTTAAAGGTTAGTGGTTTCTTCTTCCTCCGCAGTTTCTCCCTTGTTCTCTTCATCTGCCTTCTTCCCTCCTCCAACTATTCATGAACAAGTCTGTGAGGGCCTATGCTCCACTGCCGCACAATGTCGGGTACACTGTGGTCAACCATCCGACACGGCCATGCTGTATCAGATTATCAAAGGGATTACCACCCTTGGCTACGTGGTGGTCAACTAGATGAGAGACCGTGATGTTATTAGATTGTCAAAATGGATTAAGGTGCCACTGTGAATGTAGCTTTCAGTATTTCGTCATCATCATCATCATCATAATCATCATCATCATCATCATCATCATCGTTGTCGTGGTCATCGTCATCATCATCATCATCATCATCATCATCATCATCATCATCATCATCATCATCATCATCATCATGTGCAATGCCGATAAACATTGGCGGTCATGTTTCGCCATCTCACACAATCACCACAGTCGTGGATCAGCTCCTTGTATTTTTGTCTGGATCATAATACGTAGTCAAGCCATCCATATAAATACTTCTCTGCATTCCCTTGTTCTCTTCCCCTCAAAGTTTCCATTTGTCATCAGTTCTTTAGTTTATTCTAACAATGTGTCCACACACAAAAAACCGTAACTGTCTACGTCTAATTTATTTAATCAGTTCAAGGTTTTCATTTGTTTCTTGTATGACTTGGTTATTGATTTTTTTCCCCTGTCTGTCCATGGTATTATTTGCATGTTCGCATTATTCTTTAGATCGCAGTATGTTATTCACCTCGCAAAAGGTTACCTTCACCATAACGATTCTTGGTCTAATCTCTTCAAGGCACTTCCCAGCAGATGTTGTAGATGTTCCACGATAGGTGCACCGAGTCGCTCGTTTAAGAATATTTTCATTTACGTGTGTGTTACAATTGTGGTACTTCTTTCTTCCTAGTGACGACCACAATAGGTGTGTTCTTCTTCCAAGTTAATTCTAATCCTAATTGTTCTCTATGTGTGAAACGCGATGAGGTGCTACATAGAGTCTGTTCTTTTGTATGGAGGTGAAACTTGGACAATGAGCAGTCAAGCTGAAAAACATCTGATGGCTGCAGAAATATGGTTTCTGAGGAAAATGCAAAGAATACCATGGGCAGACAGAAAAACCAATGACCAAGTACTACAAGAGACAAATGAAAATCGTAGATTGATTAGAGAAATTAGACACAGACAGTCAATATTTTTGTACATGTTATGAGAGGAAATGGATTGGAGAACATTGTGACACATGGCAAGATTGAAGGGAACAGACCAAGGGAAGACAGAGAAGTAAATACCTGGATGGCTTGGCCACATGGCATGGTCGAGACAGGAACACTGAGCTGATCCACGACTCTGGTGATCGAGTGAAAAGGCGAGTCATGACAGCCCATACTTTCCGGCATGGCACATGATTGATTGATTGACACGCATGTCTACTAGATGTTGCCGGTTCTTCTCATTGTCTGCAATCAATACTGTATCATCCCGATATCTAATGTTATTTATGTGACATCCCCTAATGGTGATTCCGCTCATATCTTCTAGAAATTCTAAAATAATTTCGCTGAGTGATGGTGTGGTGTCCGCTAAATACCAAAGTGGCTGGCCAAATTAGAAAATATGTTTTTCCAAATTAAGATAAATGTTGGACAACCTAGGCATGATAGCGACTGGCTAAAACAGTTTATTATTCTCAGAACTTTACCATCAATGTTTAACATTGCCAACATCATAATCACTTCGTCTTCTTTCACCTTACAAATGCCTTACTCTACACAGTAAAGCACAAATTTAAATCTTGTTCATTGCAATTATTATTTCTGTTAAAGTGCTCAAGTTGTATGTGTCATAATTTGTGTATTTACCTTCCACAAATCCACACTGCTCATCTCCGATTTATTGTTGTATTGTATTTCTTATTTTTCACATAATTATCATTAGTAGCTTAGATACAAGAACCATTCATAATTTCAGCATCATGTCTATTCACATTTAAATGTTACCTGGGGTATGTATGTTAACGGCATTTGTCTAGGAGCAAAAGCTTCAATTAAAGAGGGAAATAGACCGTCATGATTTTATTTGTTCCAATTCCAATTCCAATTTTCGAGAAAAAAAAAATTCCAAATTCGGTCTCGTCCAACCTGCCTCCTCAGCGTCGGTTTTACTTGGGTCAGCTTTGTACTTATATAGTGGTGGTGATTTTAGTGTACTCCAGGAAAGTATCGTGTATTTGTGTATGCACATTTACCACTGTATATGGCTGTGTGTAGTATTGTTAGGAAGCTTATGCCATGTATGCTGTTTCAGAGTGTGTGTTGCCTTGCATATCTGTTATTGTGTCAGCTTGTAAATGTTAAGCCTGTATTATATTGTCGCTATGCTATTGTAGTGTATGTAACCTGTGTAGTGTGTCGAGCTGATATATGTCATACCTGCTAGATATTTGTATCTGTGTTTTGACTTGATCCCTATTACGGCCTGATGTGAACATACGCAATTTATATCTCCTGCCAATACATATTCATGCATTTATAGTAGTATGTCTCATGTTGAAAAACAGTCTACATCAGGGGTGGCCAACACGAGGCCCGCGGGCCGCATGCGGCCCGCCAGGAGTCATGTTGCGCCCTGCGTAGTGGGAAGCGACGATGTGGTCGAAGCTGTAGCACGCTTGCTTGTTTACTTTAATTAACACCAAAAAATTAGGTGCGTGGCCCGGCAGGAAATATTATTTCTCAAATTTGGCCCGCCTGCTGAAAAGGTTGGCCACCTCTGGTCTACATGTTATCTCTTATGAAACAATGTTATTAAAACGTGATAGGTTACATTTACACAATAGTTACATTGCCATATACATATGAAGTTGTATATCAATAAAGTGATGATGATTTGCATGGTTAGAGGTGAATATGAGAGGGCAAATTATAATAAATATATTATTACACTGTTAATTATGTAATAATTACATTACCGTGAATTAATAGTTACACATATTAGATACAATGCTATGATTTAAATCGTTTTGATATACATGTTGAAGTGGTTACAATGAATTTAATAACATTTTATCAACTACATAAAAATTACACTATTAACGTATCAATTAAATATACTATCATCATCTTCAATTCTCCACGTCGCTTCATTTGCATCAGATCTATTCTTTTTTGGGAACATTAAGCGTATCAGTATTTAATAAGTTATCTACCTAATAGGTTTTCTCCATGGGCCTTGTTAGTATTGGCCCATATCGCAGCAAGACCGTCGAAAACTCTGTTAACAACATTTTCTTTACTGTTCTCTTGGAGTCTGCATTCCATAATTGTTCATTGATCTACCTTTCATCAATTTACAACGGCTCATCGCCGAATTCCTCAACTCTTCCAGCATTATTGTCTAGACTCGTTTCTCCAATTCTGTGGACTGCAATTTTATTGTTCGCGTTAATACTTTCGCATTTCACATCAGCAAAAAACGTCAACCAGCCCTACCATACTGCCTTCAACTATGCCATTCTTCTGCACTTTGACGACCGAATCAACATGAACAACACATACAGATGACCTGATTACAAATAAATATTAACTGATTATAAATAAAAATGGCTTTAAAAACAAATACAGATGCCATGCGCAACAAATAAAGAAGGCATGAACAAAAAATAAATATGGCCTGTCACAACTTGTCCACTTGCTCTCACGGCTTGTCCACTTGTTCAGTTTTGTTACGTCCATGTCGTCTATTTCGTGTATTCGTCATGTAATTTCTTTATCACTGTTCTTTGCATTGTACGTTCATGTCTTCGGCAGTTAATTTTTTTGGAGAATTGTTACTTTTGTAGTTGTTTGTAAGTTCACTTGTTTTGTCAATGTTAGTGTTGTTGTTTTGGTAAGTACTTGTCTGCGTCATCAAAAGTTCTTGTAAATCAATGTCTTTATTTGCAGTAAGTGACTTCCTCAGTGTCTCAATCCATGTCTTCGCCGGTTCACATATTTATTATGTCTTCTTTTATCATTGTTCATTTTCTTTAATTTTGTCTATTCGTAAGATCATTTTTTTTCTCGAAATTATTAGATGTATAGTTATTGTAAGTTCATGTCTTCGTCAAGCTGTTGTATAGTTTTGGTAAGTTCATATCTGCATCATCAGCAGTCTTTGTAAGTTCATATCTTCGTCAGTGTGTAAGTCCATGTATTCGTCAGTTCATGTATTCGTCATTTTCCATACTTGAAGGCAAACAGCAGTTGAATAAACACAAAGATAAAGTCTCAATACAGTATTCTTGTATATATCACAAAGTGAGTGAGGGATAGTGAGTATCACTGCGTCAATTTGATAGCAGTGAGAAAAAGAAGGCAGCTATACCGCAGAAGAACAGGAGGCAGAAGCTGCTAGAGGAGGTAAGAGCGCAGAAGACAGCCATTCAGAAATGATCACACAAAACATGGGAAAACAAACAGCGTCTTATAACTTCCAACAGTTAGTCAAACAAGCCACTAGAATAATAAAATCATCTGCAACGCTTATAGATCACATTTATACTACATGTGCTGACAACATCACATAATGTACTGTACTTATTAATGCAATGAGTGACCACTACTCAGTATGTTGCATGTGGTCGAAAGTAGGTACCAAAACTCCGAAACACAAACACGTAAGTATAAAATATAGAAATTATAAAAATTTCAGTCAAGATATGTTTCTACAAGACTTGCTCAACTCATTTCTGGGCCATGTTTACCAACTTCCTACCTGACCTAGACGATGCTCTGGACCACTGGCTGAATAACCCAATGCAGAATGTTAGACGGGCCTGCGTGCCCAATTCTTAACCCTTTGAAAATAAAGTTTGTTCGTTCGTTCTAAGTGAATTTGATAAGCATGTTCCATTTAAGGAAGTTCGAGTTAAACATTACACTAATCCCCCGTGGATCACCCAGGAGATCGCTGACATTACGAGATACCGGGACAGGGCACATAAAAGAAGAGACCTATCAACATACGTAGTCTGAAAAATTAAGTTCAATATTTTATTCGAAATTAAAATAAAAACTACTTCAAGAACTTAATAACCGATAAATCTAATACTAACGATATTTGGAAAGCAAATAATACCCTGGCAAACAAGGACACGTCCTCACAATCATTACCATCACATCAGGTTGCATGTGATCTATTCAGTAGTTTCTTTCAAACAGGCATCAACCAGTCGAAGGCTGCAATACCAGATTCTCCTCACGACACATCTTTATTGTCATTATATTGTAAGAATAAATGCTATAGTGACGTTCACTCCAATATATCGTTAATGACGATCACTGCAGTATTTACTCATCTCAGTAACCTAAAAAACAATAACTTATCAGGACTAGATGGAATCAGTAACCGGATATTTCGCTGCGCTGCACCGGTGATCTGCGAGTCACTAACTTTTATATATAATCAATGTCTCACCAAAGGTCACTTCCCATCAGCCTTTAAACATCGCTAAAGTTTATCCTCATTTAAAAAATTTGGTTCATCAGATGATGATCTCATGAGTGACTATAGGCCAATTTCCATACTATCATCACTGTAAAAACCGCTAGAAAAGCACATTCACAAAACAAGACTAGAACACTTAGTTCGCCACAAACTCAGTCAGTCAGGGTTTACTGCCAAAATATTCCTGTCATACAGCCCTAACAAATATGATAGAAACCTGGCTTAAACATATTAACAACAAAACTCTGTGTGTGGCGATGTTTATAGACTTTAGAAAAGCATTTGATATGATAGATAATACTATTTTAATTTAGAAAAAAAAAAACTAGAAACAATTAAAGGAAGCCTTAATATAGTGACATTGATCATATCATTTTTTCTAGACAGACAAAAATAAGTATCACACAATAAACCTTTATCCCAAACCATTACCATTAATACTGGAGTACCTCAGGTATCTATACTTGGCCCTCTATTATTTGCCATGTATAAAAATGATCTTCTCTTATATCTGTCGTCGTCATGCGATCTATTTGCAGACGACTGCACTGTATATACAAACGTTATTGATTGTAATGTGCTAGAATCGTCCTTGCAACATAATTTAAATAGTGTAGTCAACTGGAGTTATGCAATTCGCATACAAATTAACATTTTTATAGCAAAATCTATGTTAATAGCAACCAGGTAAAGACTTCGCACTCTAAACTCACAGAGAACTCATCAGCTACATATTGGTACCATGCCTATAGAAAGTGTAACCGAGCACACGGCCCTGGGTCTTATCATAGATCACAGTCTAACCTTTAACTCCCATGTTCATGCTCTCGTTAAACAAATAGCCAAAAAAGTATACCAACTTGCCAAAATTAAAAATTTCCTTGACAAAAACACAAGAAAGATATTCTATATTTCCCATATACAAACACATATTGACTATTGCTCTACAATCTGGGATGGATGCTCCAAATCAATAACAAAACGCCTTTATTCGCTCCAGAAAAGGGCAGGAACACAGAAAAAGAACCATCTGCAAATCCAACCATTAGAGAACTCCTGTTTGTGGACGACCAAGCACTAATAGTAAAATCAGAAGCTGAATTACAAGACCACATGAATAGTCTAAACGAAATGTGTAGGGAACATAACATGAAAATTAGCACAAGCAAAACAGAGGAAATGACTATAACTAAGGAAGAAAAAGCAACAACAATTCACCTAAACGAACATCCCTTGAATCAAGTAATGAGTTTCAAGTACCTAAGATGTAAAATATCATCAAATGGCAGATCAGAAGACGAGACTGAAATTAGATGCAATAAAGCAAACCAACTCATTGGACAAATCGCACCAATACTAAAGAACAAACATGTATCAATAACTACTATGTAAGCACTTTACAAATAAATCTTCCTACCAACTCTATGCTACCAATGCCAAACCTGGACAATGACAGATGAAGAGAAAAGAAAAATCACAACAACAGAAATGAGATTCCTGAGAAGAATACTCAACGTATCAAGAAGAGATAAGATCAGAAAAGAAGAAATCAGAACTAAAGTGGGGGTTATAGCAGCACTAGATTTTATTAAAAAGCAGCAAGTCAAATAGTTTGGCCATGCAAATAGGTTACCATTCACCAGCATACCTGTGGTGAAACGCCAATGGCTCATGTCCTCATGCCTTCTTTTATTTTGGGTAAACAGGGGGAAACAGCTTTCGGAAGCTCTCAGTTCTCTTGTTCGCTCAACCTCTATGAAAGATAGTTCTTTGGGTTACCTTCATAACACAATCTTTACATGGAGCGAGTAGATATAGGTCTTTTCTTTCGGGTAGACCCGATGGAGCGCCTTGCGCCAAATGCGCACTGGTGTGGCTTCTGGAGAATTCATGTCCGTTTCTACTGATCGCTACCCACTGCCTAATGTCAAGAGTTCAAGTTAAAGATTGAGCCATTTTAAAAGGCAGAATACTGATGGGCTATGAAAGGTAATCTTAGGTTGTAATTAGTTTTGCACTTATAAATCTCTATTGTCTTAACGACTGAGATGATATGGCGAAACAGCAGTCTTGCCATATTGGGAGGGGGTGACCGTTAGCCAATCTGGCTAAGCTTCTTAATCTTGGAATGGCAAGGGAACAAATCTGAACAATAAATATTTCCCAAATGATATCGCTTGTTCTTGGCAGCCGATAGACGAGTGCTATCTTTCTTCCTACGGCTTACCTCTACTTAGTAGCTTCTCTCATTTAAATATAAACACATTTGATAGCTACGGTGTGCCGGAAGGAGGGAAGGGCTCCTTGGGGATGGGGTCCACCAATCTATGATCTATCTTCTTGAGCTGGAAGAGGCTACCCACGGTGCTATCTCTTTCGTCTTTTAGTCGAGAGGATGATGTGGGGAATATAAATAAACTTCTTTATCTCATTGAGAGAACATGCATTCCTCTGAATCTACGTGTTATGTGAGGCACTGCCGGTACATTGCGGCGACAGCTCAGACAAGAGCAGCGGCCGGAAGGGGTAGTATCTTCTTTCCTATTCTTGCTGGGAATGGGGAACTACACTGCGTGCCATACAACCCCACTACTATAATATTAGTTAAAGGGGAGAATCACACAGATTACTAGGCACACCACACCACAAGATATTTGTCGTGAGAAGGGCATGGTTTACAAGGGAGAGAGAGACTGGGAAACGAATGTGCCCAATAATAATAAAGGCAGGGTATGAGTGTGGAGAGTGAGTCTTGTATGCAACAGGGTGCAAAGGGTAGCCGACAGGACGTCTACAAGTTGGAGGTCTGCTCAAGCCAGGACGTAGCCAATCCAGGGGCTACCTGACATGTCAGACTCATTCAAGCAAGCCACTTATCTACTTATCTTGGTAAGCCAAAAGGTATAACTAATGTATTAGCTGAGGCCAATTGGACCTCAGGATTGTGGGGCATGAGTCAGCTTGGTCCCTCACTAGTCTTTCTCATCTACAGGGTCCTTATTTTGAAGTCTTCTCATCGACTTAAGGTCGAGTGTAAACCGGAAAGTGTGTTGAAAGACTTTACAGGGCTTCTATGCCAAAACTTATAAGTAGCTGATGAAGCCAGGGCAAGTCAGTGGACATACCAGGTATAATGTTTGTTTTAATATAAATGGAGAGGCGTTACAAAAATGTAATGAGTGACACAACAGCCAACTCAAGTCTTCTCATTGACTTAAGGTCGAGCGTTTGCTGATGAGGCGGTTTGGACCTACGCCAATTCCCATCCTTGTCCGGGACAGCGAAAGACTCTGATTCATTCCCTATACCCAATCTGGTATCATGACTTTGGTTCCCAACCTCAATTGTACCCAGTGATCCCATGGCACTTTCCCAGACCAGATTACTGACTATATCGTGGTGACCTAGGAAACTTGGAAGCTGTTGTTCGAACAACCAACGCTGGATAGAGAGACGGGAACCTTTGCCCGGTGAGGCAGTTGTGAAATGACTGGACAATTTCAAGATCTGTGCTATATGATGTTCAGAGTTTTCTGGATTCATTTCTGGACTAGAGTTATCACATCAGTTTTGTTTTCTGGACTTGTATAGGTTTATCTGTCTTGGTGTTCTTCGGTGTTGTCTTTATTACGGTATTAAATTCAAATTATAGTGACTAAGACGATCGTCATGTTACGTGTGTGTCAGCCAGAAATACACTGCAGGAAATAACCCTGAGGTCGAAAGAGAGTGTGACAGTAAGTCCGGGGAACGGATGAGGGTTGGCAACAAAGACCTATTCCCAGCCAGGGCAAAAGAATAAGTTTGGAATATTGTGACGGGACATTATGGGACCCTCCCCATAGCTTGTTACAATTTCTGGGGGCACGTCCCGGGATATTTGAAATCCTGGTGGAGTTCTGGCTGATATAGTGATAGGGGACAGATATCCTTGTCTACTATCAATAGGTTCTGCCTACCGTGCCTGGCTATTGTCTGTACTCTGCCTGACACAGACTGACCGACATGTGACGTGTTGTGGTCGTATAAAATATCCAATTGTTATTTGAGAGATAAATTTTGATATAGAATTGTATACATTTACCCGCTGAGTTTAAGATGGCATCAGCGAAATTTAATGTTGCAGAAGTACAGGCTAAAGGGCGAGAGATGGGCTACGATGGTGTAGAGTTACAAAAATATGTTCAGGAAGTTGAAAGAGACTTCAGACAGGCAGAGCGTGAAGCTAGGAAATTTGAGGTCGAGCGTGAAGCTAAGAAAATTGAAGCTGAGCGCGAAGCTAAGAAAATGGAAGCTGAGCAGGCCGTCAGAGACCATGAGTTCCGCATGAGGGAGTTGGAGCTTAGAGCTAAATCTGCCAAGGAAAGCGAGGGTGCAGTGGGAGGCACCGTTCTACCGGACTCAACAACTTCTGGTGGCGGTCCATACCAGGCAATGAAGTTCCCTTTGCTCCCGTTCGATGAACACAAAGATAAGATCGACCAGTATCTTCAAAGATTCCAGTCGATGGCTTTGGCTATGGGACTGGAACGTGGGAAATGGAACTTGAAACTCTCACAGGGCCTGAGAGGGACAGCGTACGAGGTATACTCAAGGTTGCCACCTGGTATGGAGAATGACTATGAAGCTCTGGAGAAAGCATTATTGAAAAGGTTCCAGATGACAGCTCATACTTATCGACAGCAGTTCAGAAAGTCGAAGAGAGAACCAGGGGAGATGTTCGCAGCCTACAGTGTTAGACTGAAGTCTTACCTTTTGAAGTGGATGTCATTAGCTGGATTTGCTAACGACTATGAAAGTTTAGAAGAATTAGTGGTCGTGGACCAAATGAAGAGGATGATGCCGAAGCCATTGCAAACCTTCTTGCTAGAAAATGGGGCAGAGAAGTTAGACTTGGTAAATACATTAGCGGAAAGGTATGTGCTAGCTCATGGAGATAATGGGGAACTGTCACAACCCAATCCCCGATCACCAGACACTTGGTCTGGAAAGAAGAAGAACCCTAAAACAACCCACACTAAAAAGGAGGATCCTTTCGATAAAGTTCCAATTAAGAAACCCTCTGGTAAGAGTCCACCTGGATCTCCTAAAAGAAAGTGGAGTGAAAAGTGGTGCGCCTATTGCAAATCTCCCACACACAATACGGCTGATTGCCGGCGTAAACAGAAAGACTCTCACTATGCTGCTTGTCTTGTAGAAACCGGGGAAGGGTCTCACAGGGAGGTAGAAGGGAGGGGTCTTGGGAACAACGATTCAGAAAAACCACCAGTAGTAGAGACGATACTTGTGAACGGACAACCAGTTGAGTGTCTCTATGACACAGGTCTGCAGTTTGAGGCTGTAATTTCATCACACTTAGTGAGCCCAGAGCAGCTAACCGGGGAATCTATTGAGATTCAAACGGCGACAAAGAGTGCGGTAGCGATGTCTCTTCCAATTGCGAAGGTGGACATCAAATCAAAATATGTTACCGGCACTATACAGGCAGCCGTTCTGCTCGATCCTATCTTCCCAATGATCTTGGGTTGTCGCTACGTCTTTCTAGGGATTCCAACCGAACCCATGTACGTAGGGGCGATGCAAACCAGATCTCAATCGGAGGATGAGCAGACGCCGGCCTTGATCGTGAATCCCTTGCCTGGGGAGTTACGAGCTGCTCAAAGCCAGGATGCTACTTTGCAACCTTGCTTCAACCAGTTGCCAAAAAGTTCTGACCCACCAAGACGGGGTCAGTATTATATGAAGAATCGGTTACTGTACCGGAGAGCCGGAGTGGAGGAACGCCAGCATGGACAGCTGGTAGTTCCTAAGGCTTATCGGGAACAGCTTCTTCATATGGGACACACCATTTCTTTCAGTGGACATATGGGTGTCGGGGCAACTCTCCAGCGCATTTCCTGCCATTACTACTGGCCAGGGATGACTGGAGACGTGCGTAGGTACGTCAAGTCGTGCCCAGAGTGCCAGCGTGTGGCACCAAAACACTGGACGGCTCCGGTAGTCTTGGGTGACATGCCCATTATGAACTCTCCTTTCGAGAGAGTTGCCATCGATCTTGTTGGTCCTCTTCCTCGGACTAGGAAGAGGAATAAGTACATTCTCACGATGGTGGATTGCTGTTCCATGTGGGGTGAGGCGATACCTTTGGCCACAATCGACTCTAAGTGAGTGGCTGAGGCACTGATGGAGACCTTTACTCGGTTGGGATTTCCCAACCAGATCCTAACGGACAATGGGTCTCAGTTCTGTGGTAAGCTGATGGAAGAAGTCTTTCGAATCTTCCAGACCAACCACATTCACACAAGCCCGTACCACCCTCAGTCTAATGGGCAAGTAGAGATGTTTAATGGTACCTTGATGACCATGCTTCGGAAGCTGGCTCAAGAGAAACCAGACAGATGGGATGAGTATATCTCAGCCGCCTTGTTCGCCTATCGGGAGGTTCCCCATGGGTCGACCGGGTTTGCCACCAGCCACTCTACTATTCGGGAGGTCTATCAAGGGTCCCTTAGAAGCCCTATTGAGATGTTGGACAGAGGAAGAAACTTCCGAAGAAGTTGTATCCTCATATAAATACGTCGAAGAGTTAAAGAAGAAGCTCCAGACGGGTTGGGCTTTGGCAGCTCAGAATCTAAGGGCAGCCAGAAAGAGACACGCGGCCTACTACAATAGAAGGACAAAAGATAGGTCTCTTAAAGTGGGGGATCGGGTTCTGTTGTTACTTCCAGTTGGTTCCAATAAACTCGAGATTGGTTGGCAGGGGCCTTTCCCGGTGGAAAGGGTTGTGTCCCGAACCAACTATGCCATCCGGATCAGGGGGAAATCCAAAATCTTCCACATTAACCTCCTCAAAAAGTATGAAGAACGATCTGATGGTACTTCTCTCCCACTTATGACTATGGCGGTCGCGATGGAAACTGAATCGGGCGAAGACGCGGATAGGGAGTATCCTTTACACTCTGGGGAAACCTATAGGGATGTACATATTAATCCTGATTTGTCGGCTGAAGAAACAGACCGAGTCATCCGTTTGTTGGAGTCCCATCAGCAGATTCTTACCGATCTGCCAGGGCGAACAGGGTTAGTCGAGTTTGATATGATTCTGACTACCCAAGACCCCGTTCGCCAAAAAATATATCCAGTGCCCTTTTCGAAAGAGAAGGCCCTGGAAGCTGAAATCCAGAAGCTTCTGGACGATGACATCATCACTCCTTCGACTTCTCCTTATAACGCCGGGGTTGTCTTGTTGAGGAAGCCCAGTGGGGAGCACCGCCTATGTATTGATTACAGGCATTTAAACAGATGTACGACATTCCAAGTTGAACCGTTACCGAACACAAATCAACTGATTGCCAGACTAAATAAGGCAAAGTACTTTTAGAAAATTGATCTAAGCAGGGGATATTATCAGATCCATGTGAAACCCGAGGTTCGCCCCTTGCTCGCCTTCAGTACTCCGAGCGGGCATTACGAATTCAAGGTGATGCCATTTAGGCTGAGCAATGCGCCCAGTGTGTTCACTCGCATGATGAGAATGTTATTAGAGCCTTTAAAGGATCCCTCTGTGGTCTCGTTTATGGATGATATTCTCATCGCGTCTGACAATCTGAGTGATCACCTGAAGTCCTTAGGACAGATCTGAAAAAGGTTAAAAGAGGAAGGGTTAACCGCCCGTCCAGCCAAATGCATGATTGGCTATCAATCCTTGGAATTTCAGGGACATACTATTACCCCAGGGGGACTGGTACCGGAAGAAAAGAATATTGAGAAGGTCCGTCTCGCACCCCGTCCTAAATCCAAAAAGATGTTAGGTCTTTCTTGTCTCTGTGTGGGTTTTACCAGAAATTTATTCCGAAGTTCAACGAAAGGGCGGCGCAGAAAAAGAACCATCGCAAAGAAAGGATCGCCAGACCCTTTTGTGGACCCCAAGCTATGTGAAAAGCAGAAGGGAATGAAGACCAGGCTGCAAGTCCGAAAGTGTGGAACATAACCCAAATTTGGAGCAAAACAGTTTGTTAACTAAGAAGAAAAAGCAGTAACATACCTAAACGGGCAACTTTGTCAAGTAAGGGCAAGTACCTAAGATGTTATATCATATGGAGATCAGAAGCGAGACTGAAATTAGAAATAAAGTTACCCGCCATTGGAAATCGCAACAATCGAACAAAATGTATCATAACTACTATGTAAGCGGTACATAAATTCCTCACCAACTCTATGCTAACAATGCCAAACTGGACAATGACAGATGAAGAGAAAAAGAAATCACAACAACAGAAATGAGATTCCTGAGAAGAATACTCACGTATCAAGAAGAGATAAGATCAGAAAAGAAGAAATCAGAACTAAAGTGGGAGCCTATAGCAGCACGATTTTATTAAAAAAGCAGCAAGTCCAAATAGTTTGGCCATGCAAATAGGTTACCATTCTACCAGCATACCTGTGGGTGAAACGCCAATGGCTCATGTCCTCATGCCTTCTTTTATTTTGGGTAAACAGGGGGAAACAGCTTTCGGAAGCTCTCAGTTCTCTTGTTCGCTCAATCCTCTATGAAAGATAGTTCTTTGGGTTACCTTCATAACACAATCTTTACATGGAGCGAGTAGATATAGGTCTTTTCTTTCGGGTAGACCCGATGGAGCGCCTTGCGCCAAATGCGCACTGGTGTGGCTTCTGGAGAATTCATGTCCGTTTCTACTGATCGCTACCCACTGCCTAATGTCAAGAGTTCAAGTTAAAGATTGAGACATTTTAAAAGGCAGAATACTGATGGGCTATGAAAGGTAATCTTAGGTTGTAATTAGTTTTGCACTTATAAATCTCTATTGTCTTAACGACTGAGATGATATGGCGAAACAGCAGTCTTGCCATATTGGGAGGGGGTGACCGTTAGCCAATCTGGCTAAGCTTCTTAATCTTGGAATGGCAAGGGAACAAATCTGAACAATAAATATTTCCCAAATGATATCGCTTGTTCTTGGCAGCCGATAGACGAGTGCTATCTTTCTTCCTACGGCTTACCTCTACTTAGTAGCTTCTCTCATTTAAATATAAACACATTTGATAGCTACGGTGTGCCGGAAGGAGGGAAGGGCTCCTTGGGGATGGGATCCACCAATCTATGATCTATCTTCTTGAGCTGGAAGAGGCTACCCACGGTGCTATCTCTTTCGTCTTTTAGTCGATAGGATGATGTGGGGAATATAAATAAACTTCTTTGTCTCATTGAGAGAACCTGCATTCCTCTGAATCTACGTGTTAGGTGAGGCACTGCCGGTACATTGCGGCGACAGCTCAGACAAGAGCAGCGGCCGGAAGGGGTAGTATCTTCTTTCCTATTCTTGCTGGGAATGGGGAACTACACTGCGTGCCATACAACCCCACTACTATAATATTAGTTAAGGGGAGAATCACACAGATTACTAGGCACACCACACCACAAGATCTTTGTCGTGAGAAAGGCATGGTTTGCAAGGGAGAGAGAGACTGGGAAACGAATGTGCCCAATAATAATAAAGGCAGGGTATGAGTGTGGAGAGTGAGTCTTGTATGCAACAGGGTGCATAGGGTAGCCGACAGGACGTCTACAAGTTGGAGGTCTGCTCAAGCCAGGACGTAGCCAATCCAGGGGCTACCTGACATGTCAGACTCATTCAAGCAAGCCACTTATCTACTTATCTTGGTAAGCCAAAAGGTATAACTAATGTATTAACTGAGGCCAATTGGACCTCAGGATTGTGGGGCATGAGTCAGCTTGGTCCCTCACTAGTCTTTCTCATCTACAGGGTCCTTCTTTTGAAGTCTTCTCATCGACTTAAGGTCGAGTGTAAACCGGAAAGTGTGTTGAAAGGATTTGACAGGGCTTCTATGCCCAAACTTATAAGCACCTGATGAAGCCAGGGCAAGTCAGTGGACATACCAGGTATAATGTGTTTTTTCTAATATAACTGGAGAGGCGTTACAAAAATGTAATGAGTGACACAACAGCCAACTCAAGTCTTCTCATTGACTTAAGGTCGAGCGTTTGCTGATGAGGCGGTTTGGACCTACGCCAATTCCCATCCTTGTCCTGGGACAGCGAAAGACTCTGATTCATTCCCTATACCCAATCTGGTATCATGACTTTGGTTCCCAACCTCAATTGTACCCAGTGATCCCATGGCACTTTCCCAGACCAGATTACTGACTATATCGTGGTGACCTAGGAAACTTGGAAGCTGTTGTTCGAACAACCGACGCTGGATAGAGAGACGGGAACCTTTGCCCGGTGAGGCAGTTGTGAAATGACTGGACAATTTCAAGATCTGTGCTATATGATGTTCAGAGTTTTCTGGATTCATTTCTGGACTAGAGTTATCACATCAGTTTTGTTTTCTGGACTTGTATAGGTTTATCTGTCTTGGTGTTCTTCGGTGTTGTCTTTATTACGGTATTAAATTCAAATTATAGTGACTAAGACGATCGTCATGTTACGTGTGTGTCAGCCAGAAATACACTGCAGGAAATAACCCTGAGGTCGAAAGAGAGTGTGACAGTAAGTCCGGGGAACGGATGAGGGTTGGCAACAAAGACTTATTCCCAGCCAGGGCAAAAGAATAAGTTTGGAATATTGTGACGGGACATTATGGGACCCTCCCCATAACTTGTTACAATACCACAGCATGCAATGATGTACAGGCCAGATGGAAACAGAGGAAGAGGCCGACCACGTAAGCGTTGGACGGAGGGAATAGCAGAGTCCATGGGAATATCGATACATGAAGCCCATAATCGGGCACTCTCACCGCAAGGTACAAGAGGAACATGATGAGATGAGATGAAAAGGGCAGTGCGTTTAATGAATGGTAAAAAGCTTACCGACAATTCTAAACTACATGAATGTCTTCAGTTACTGCCACTCCACAACGCCTACTTTTTAATAAAGCTAAACTAATTCACAAAATCCTATATCAAAACGTTCCATGCTACCTTTGGCCTCTGTTTAAATATAACGCTAGACATAGCGAACGACTAAATATACTCCATGTCCCTAAACCTAGGATTGACTTATATAAAACAAGCTTAGTATACTCTGCCTCTCTGTTGTGGAACAATCTTCCACAAGAAATCAAAGACACCACCAATCACAATACATACAGTCGCAAACTGTTTGAGCAATATCTCAGTACAGAATACATGACTCAGTATGTCTGAGCGGGCCGTTGTTTGTCAATACTCCTGTCTTTTCCACTTTTTACATAGTGCAGTGAGGAACATTTTGTGTGTGTGGAGAAGCCAGCCACAGTGAGAAGATTATAGCATGGCCAGGCAGAAGTGTGATCACAGCAGCAACAGATATAGAATATGCATTCACCACCATCGCCGTCGCAAACAGGTCAGAGATTCTGCATCCAGCACACATAGAAGATTCAAGATACCACAGAATAACTATACGCATGAGCGCTGTAATCAAAGACCCATCAACACCCAGATGAGATGTAGCAACAGCAATGCAATCCCTGGCATCACTACTTCCTCCATTTTTCCTTTCCTACTTTTGCATTCAAATCTCTTAATTTTATTTTAATTTCTTGTGATATAATTTAAGACATCACCATTTCAACCTCATCTTAAAAGTGTTGTGTTTCTTCATATTTGTTGTTGGTGCGTATACTTGTATAAAATTTATATCTATTGGTTTAAATATTGAGCACAACCCACTACTGGCAACGCCGATCGCATTCTGGTATGAACCTACGGTCTATCCACGTCAATATGGAAGCACTATACTCGAGTTTCGCCCTCGTTTGAGCTCGTCAGTAGTGCATATCCCTGACCGGATCCGGAAACAGTCCCGGATCAAGCGTGTGAAGCGGGTGTGTAACCACGCGGCACACACTGGACACACCAAATTATCACAACAGAACATCACAACGCTACCCATCGTAGGCTATGCTCAAGATTGCCAATCGCCGCGACCGACGTCCGTCAATCGATGGGACCCGAACGATCAGGACTTCTCACTGGCACGGAACACCAGGCCTCCTAAATCCAGTGAGCAATAATCAATTGATTATGTGGTTGTTTCGGAATTTGAAATTTAAATATTGAGCACAACCCACTACTGGCAACGCCGATCGCATTCTGGTATGAACCTAAGGCTTATCCACGTCAATATGGAAGCACTATACTCGAGTTTCGCCCTCGTTTGAGCTCGTCAGTAGTGCATATCCCTGACCGGATCCGGAAACAGTCCCGGATCACGCGTGTGAAGCGGGTGTGTAACCACGCGGCACACACTGGACACACCAAATTATCACAACAGAACATCACAACGCTACCCATCGTAGGCTATGCTCAAGATTGCCAATCGCCGCGACCGACGTCCGTCAATCGATGGGACCCGAACGATCAGGACTTCTCACTGGCACGGAACACCAGGCCTCCTAAATCCAGTGAGCAATAATCAATTGATTATGTGGTTGTTTCGGAATTTGAAATTTAAATATTGAGCACAACCCACTACTGGCAACGCCGATCGCATTCTGGTATGAACCTAAGGCTTATCCACGTCAATATGGAAGCACTATACTCGAGTTTCGCCCTCGTTTGAGCTCGTCAGTAGTGCATATCCCTGACCGGATCCGGAAACAGTCCCGGATCACGCGTGTGAAGCGGGTGTGTAACCACGCGGCACACACTGGACACACCAAATTATCACAACAGAACATCACAACGCTACCCATCGTAGGCTATGCTCAAGATTGCCCAATCGCCGCGACCGACGTCCGTCAATCGATGGGACCCGAACGATCAGGACTTCTCACTGGCAAGGGTCCCATCGATTGACCGACGTCGGTAGCGGCGATTGGGCAATCTTGAGCATAGCCTACGATGGATAGCGTTGTGATGTTATGTTGTGATAATTTGGTGTGTCCAGTGTGTGCCGCGTGGTTACACACCCGCTTCACATGCGTGATCCGGGACTGTTTCCGGATCCGGTCAGGGATATGCACTACTGACGAGCTCAAACGAGGGCGAAACTCGAGTATAGTGCTTCCATATTGACGTGAATAGGCCTTAGGTTCATACCAGAATGCAATCGGCGTTGCCAGTAGTGGGTTGTGCTCAATATTTAAATTTCAAATCCCGAAACAACCACATAATCAATCTATTGGTTTGCCTTTCACTTTAACCATAATTACCCTGTCTGAAATACACCAGTAACTATTAATTGTCTAGGCTGATTTTTAAAAAAAATCAAATATTACTTCTACGCCTTTCTCGTTTGTATCCCCTCCAGAATATATTATTGTGTGTTTGTCGTTTATAATATAACTTGCGGTACAATAATGAAAAGAATTGTGCCACTGAAAGCTTAACTTGAGAAATTATCACTGATAAAAAAGAGGAGATGGTTAGATGGGTACAGCATTATTTGGAGTCTTACTCAAACGAAAACAAACTAGCGGATGATGCCCTCAACGCAATAGAGGCCTTGCCAACTCTTGACCACCTGGACACACTTACCACAATAACGGAAGTTAAGTGTGCTATAAATGAATTTACATCTGGCAAGGCTCCAGGTAAGGATGGGATTCCAATAGAGGTAATCAGGAGTGGGCAAGACACACTCACTATACAGATCCACCAGCTAATAGAGCTATGTTGGCGAGAAGGACAAGTCCCACAGGATTTCAAAGATGCAAGCATCATAACACTGTACAAGAACAAGGGCGATCGGAGCGACTGCAACAACTATAGAGGTATCTCACTTTTGTGTATTGTTAGGAAAGTATTTGCCAGAATTGTTCTGCGCAGACTTCAAGTCCTAGGAAATCAATTCTACCCCGAATCACAGTGTGGCTTTCGAAGGAACCGGTCTACTAATGATTTTGTCTTAAATTGAGTTCTCCTTAGTTTCTATACGAAGACGAGTGACCGAATGATGTCAGCTCAAACTAACGAATGACAGAAGCTGGGTTGTCTCACATTGGTGTTTAGTTACGGGTAAAAGTTCAAATCCCTTATACTCCAGATCCGAGAGAGAACACTCAGGACAAATATCTCTTGTATGCTGACTGAAGAAACACTCCGTGAATGCTCAAGATAACAGTGAAGAAGTGGCTCGCTGAAAACGTAGATGATGCTGCTCTTGGTTTCCCCAAGGGTGAGAAAAGCTAGATGCAGCTACTGCTGGTAACCCAGGGGCGATAACGAGTAATTTAAATATGTAGAATAAGTCTTGCTCGAGACAAATACATAGGGCAAGTTACCTCCCTGGCGCATCTCCTCCTGGAAAGTCACATTTGTATCACTTGCTAACCATAATTTCAAGGACTTCAGAAGCACATAAGCTACACATACACATTTAAATATAGTTAGAAGTAGTGTGCAAGAACTATAAGTTAAACAAACTACCACTGTGTTTATTAGAATTTCACAGAATGGTTGATGTTAATTAATAAAACGTTTTCTTGAAACCCTAATATAATGATTATAATAGTCGATGTTTAAATATGCTGGTGGTATGCGATGTAAAAATGAGATATGACCATATGACATTTACACAAGGTTACACACTTATAGACAAGAATAGTATACAACATATTAACACAACTGACGAAGTACCCAAGTTCTCATCTTAAGACACGTTACACATCCAGCTTGCAGGATTCACACTGTACATGTGTCTTGCACAAGGCTCAGCCGCTCCTTTATGTAAATTGATAAACTGAATGACTCTATCTCATATGAGAGATATAATGAAACAAAACTAGGCTGTGTGGTTTGTATGTCTCATTCATTGGCACCTTGCCGTCTTGACAGACAATAGTTTGTTACATTGTGCAAACAAACAAGGTATACTAACTGCATCCCAACATGGCGGTGGCGAATGTGACTGATCAGGTCAATTTGCGCTGTAAATGTTTGTCCACAATTGATACATGTGAACACATCGTCATTTTCACCATCACATGCCATCTTACGTCTCACACGCTCGGTGTGTGACTTATCTGCAATAATTTTCTCCTTCGTCTTTATTCCATTTCTCGTATTTGCCCTCCATGCAACACGTTCAGCGGCGACTTGCTCCCAGTGTGCATTATCAATGCCTGTATCATGTCCCGCTTTCACACATCTTTGTATCGTAGTAGAGGCCGACCCTGAGATCTCCTACCCGTCTGTAATTCACCAAACAAAATGTCCTTTGGTATTCTACCATCATCCATCCTCTTAACATCTCCATCAATCGCATAAGCACTTCGTGTGTTGAAGGTGGGGCAATAGTCAACCCAACAAAGGCAACAGTGACATGGTTCTCTTTGAGTAACCATATTGTCAACACACCAACACCAACGGTAAATCTGTGTTCAGAGATTTTGGAAAGATCGCAGGCAATGAATTACCTGGGGATATGTTTTGATCGAAGCCTTGCTTATAATGAGCACATATACCAGGTGATAACAAAGGCCAAGTGGGGTTTGGCTGCGATGCAGGTGATGGCGGCAGCAAACTGCGAACAGCGCCATATATGTCTTCTATAGGAGGGGCTGGTCAATAAAAATTGATAGTACCCCATGTGCACCTTGTGACATAATCTGTGTCTTCTTTTTGCTAATTGTTAAACCACATTCAGAACAAACATTGGAGAATGCAGAAAGTAGACGTTGTAATTCTTCCTCGGAGTGGGTCGTAATCGCAGCATCATCTTCAAACAGCAACTCTCTGATCAGTACCCTCCGAATTTTGGTCTTGGTCTTTCTTTAATCTTTGAGCATTGTATAGTCTCCCATCTGAGCGTGAGTGAATGTATATACCACCACCCAGATCACGAAAAGCATATTACAGTAGAAGTGAAAAGTATATTCCAAAGAGGGTGGGAGCTAGTACCAACCTTGCTTAACTCCACTCTTGATTTCAAACTCTTCTAAAATTGCACCATCAAACTTGATTATTCCCTTCATGCCTGTGTCTAACGATTCCACAATGGACAGAAAAGTTGGTGGGCAGCCAGTCTTCTTTAGTGCCTTGAAAAGACCCTCACGTCTGACCAAATCCAATGCCTTTGTGAGGTCGATGAAGGCAATAAACAGTGGTTGATTCTGTTCACGGCATTTCTCTTGCATTCGTCGCAATGAGAATATCATTATCAATGGTAGACTGGTTCTGTCGAAAGCCACTCTGTGATCCGGGGTAGATCCTAGGGTTTGAATCTGCGCAGAACAATTCTGGCAAATACTTTTCCAATAATACACAGAAGTGAGATACCCCTATAGTTGTTGCAGTCGCTCCGATCGCCCTTGTTCGTGTACAGTGTTATGATGCTTGAATCTTTGAAATCCTGTGGGACTTGTCCTTCTCGCCAGCATAGCTCTATTAGCAGTTATGATTTCTCCATTCAAGGTTTTCAATGGTGCATTTCTTTTGATCATTGGACCACAGGCTTTCTTTATTCCTTCATGCATGCCTCTGATGTTTCCCTTATCACTTGCGATTTGATTGGACTCACATAACTTGATCCAATAATCATTTGCACACTGCCTGGCAGCCTTTTGCACATCCTTCCTAGCTATCTTTAGCTCACTCAGAGTGTTACGTGTTGGTCTTTCTTTGTTCCTTAAGAGAGCTATCTTCTTCTAATCAATCAAGGGCTGCAGAGTCTGGATGTTTGCCGCAAACCAGTCTTGCCTCTTATGGTCCACAGTGCCGTAAACCCCTAAGGCAGTTTTATAAAGGGTTTCCTTAAGTTGACCCCACTTTTCATTTACTGTACAATTTTCTGGTGTATCAGTGAAAGCGTCTTCAAGTTGCTGTTCAAACTGAAAACACTTTTCAGGATCCTGAGTGTTAATAATATTAATCCTGGGGCTAGATTTGTGTTTAGCTGTGTAGATTCTCTTTCGTCTCAGTCTAACCCTTGCAACAACCAAAGAATAATTCGTGTCACAGTCAGCACTGTGGTAACTTCGAATCAATGTTACATGGTTCAGATGTTGTCTCCGTGTGATGATGAAGTCCAGTTGGTGCCGATGACCGGATCTTGAATGTTTCCATGTGACCTTATGTAGCTCTTTTGTTTTAAAAAGTGAGTTTGTAATACATAGGTTATTTCTGGTTCAATGCTCCAGCAGCCTTTGCCCATTTTCATTCATGCGACCGAAGTTGCATTTTCCAAGGCACACTGGCATGAACTCGAGTCCTTGCCCACACCAGCAATGAAATCACCGAGCATATAAATGTAGTCAGATTTTGGAACTGCCTTGATCACGGAGTCTAACTCCTTGTAGAACGAATACTTCACATCATCAGAGGAGTCGAGTGTCGGTGCATATGTAGTAATAATGGTGGCAAAACCACAAGAGGTTGCCAAGCGCAGGGATAATAGTCTTTCATTACCACCTGCTGGAATTTCAATAATTCCCAGTAGCGAATTCTTCACTGCAAAGCCCACACCGTGTTGCCTTTTTTTCTGCCTGCCCTCTACCCTTCCAAAAAAGGTGTAATTGTTTTCCCTAAGTGACCCTTCCTCAGCGAGGCGAGTCTCTCTGGATGCCAGCAATATCAATGTTAAGACGATTGAGTTCGGCATCAATCACAGCCGTTTTTCTCACATCGTCAATATTGGTCAAGTCAGTGGAGAATCCTGGACACATAGTTCTCACGTTCCAGGTTGCAAGCCGTAGCTTGAGGTTTCTATTTTTCTTTTTATTAGTGCCGTGTGCATTAGTTTTACAGCCTGCGAATCAGATTTTGTCCTAACCCCAAACACCCATTGAAGCAGGCAGGCTGTGGCAGATCAGCACTCAATTGGCCGGGGGCTGCCCAGCTTGAGGCGGGTGGTAGCTGATCAGTGATACCTGTAGGTGTCTCCCGCCGTCAGAGGCAACGCGTGGCGCCCCTTGTCTACGCCAATTGACACAGATCTATAATCCGTAATAGTTGTCTCTCGCTTTGATTCCGAGATGGTTAAGACCAGGGATGGAGTTATTGCCTCTCCATAGCACAAAGCCTGGACTAAAATATAGAGATCATGTGTTGCCCATGCAGCATGATCCCTCTCTCGGCCTGCCTAGTTCACTCCAGAGGAAAGGTAACACCTCTACATCTAGAACAAGACAAGCTGCAGAAGCTGCCGGATCAGTAATGCAATGCTTTAACTGTCCGCCTGTCGGAGCTTCGATCCTAGACCAGCTGCCAACCAAGGCTTAGGGCCTGGTATGCCCTGCCATGACATTTTGTCTTTAGGTTGCATTTCCTCGCACCAGGGTAAGGCTTGTACCCTCCCAATTGCGCTCTTACGCCCGAAGCCGTTGGCACAATGTGGGGTGTCGGGTTTGGTAAGCACCGCCCAACGTTCGGCGCTAACAGAAACCAGGTAGTACCGTCTACTGTTATACGGTAGCTCAGTCACATCTGATTAAACCTGACATAAATGGCACCAATACTAAAGAAGAAACATGTATCAACAACTACTAAGAAAGCACTTTACAGCACAATCTTCCTACCAACTCTATGTTATCAGTGCCAAACCTGAACAATGACTGAAACAGAGGAAATAAAAATCACACAACAGAAATTAGATTCCTGAGAAGAATACTCAATGTATCAAGTAGAAATAAGATTAGAAATGAAGAAATCGGGACTAAAGTAGGGGTTATAGCTGCACTAGATTTTATTAGAAGGTTGGTTATTAAAGACGATAAAACAAAGAAAATTGAAATATTTTGGTCACTTGAAACGCCACGAAAGTTTGGAGAGAACAATAATGGAGGGGTATATGCCTGGGAAGAAAGGAAGAGGAAGACCAAAGAGAAGATGGGTGTCACCGTCTCAGATCTAGGGATAGAAGACTCGGGTACAGACAGGCGATCAAAGATCTAACATAACTCCAAGTGCAAACATTATCAATCTACTTTAATATCAGGTAGATCTAATGAACAGTCATCTAGCACTTTCTTTCATGATATCTTACATACACATCGACAAAGCATCATATAATTTATACCTCACAGCATTAGTCTATTAACAACAATCTCTAGACTCTAAACCAATATCTAGATGTTCTGTCCCTAGAAGCTAATCCCTCCTTTCAGTCCGCTGTCCAGTTGCCGTCTGCACTCGACTTGTGTCCGGTCGACACGGCGTGTCTCGCACACCTCGTGAGAGTTGCTTTTCACGCTTTAGGCGAACTCCGCCTGGGCCTATTGCGTAGTAGGCAATTCGACCCCTATGTTATCGAACGTTCGAGACTTCGACCGTTCGGGTCGTTCTTATCTCCCTTCTTTGGACGCTGGTTCTTTCCGTGTATTGTTTCCCTTGTACTATGACTGTGAGACTCTGACAATGGGTGCACGATGTGACGGATGATCTCCAGATGGGTGTAGCGGAGGCGGGATATCTTGCTTATGATCGAGAGGTTTTCCGGAAGGTTGTTATGGGAGCAATGTTCTGCAAAGGACATGCTACTGAATAAATAAACAAATTTTTATTAGAAGGCAGCAAGTCAAATGATTTGGCCATGCAAGTAGGTTACCAAATAACAGTATACCACAACAAGCAATGATGGTCGCAGGGAATAACAGAGTCAATGAGATTATCGATACATGAAGCCCATAAGCGGGCACTCTCCCACTGTTTATGCTTCACCTCGATACCGCAAGGCACAAGAGGAACATGATGAGATGAGATGAGATGAGTTACATAGAAGTGTTTTATAATTGTGAGATATAATTGTTTTACGTTTAATGCAACTGCGTCGGTATAATAGCAGATGGAATCAGTGTCAGCGACTTGTGCGCTGCAGATTATCAAGACTCCCCTACTTTCGCACTGCACGAAATAACAACTCGTGACATTTGCGAAAGGAATGCAATTTATTCAGAGCCGACATTTGAATGGCTCTACGAGCGTTGTACTTCATCATCAACATACAACATGAATGCATTGACATGATGATAGATGATGCTAGTATTTCACAATCTAAATGAACAGCCCTATGTTTGCCTATTGCCTAGAAACTATAGCATTGGTCAAGGATACATCTGTTCTCTCTACCGTCTCCAGTCAGTCTGTTCACACGCTACACATTGCGTGGACAAGCACGGACACTCTTCTCCGTGCAGCAGCTATTATTGCGTGCATGGTCTCGCCAGCACGCTGGCCTGTGAGTACGAGTAACCGGGTCCTTCACGGTACTCGCAAGGACAAGCTTCCCAATTGCTTGGGGAAAGCCCTCGCTCAGTTGTACTCCTCGACCTCTGGTCTGACACAATTGTGTCTCCTTGTGAGGCTATTAATAGCGCTCGTGTCTCTCCTGTCTGGTGTCCCCCTACTAGACTAGTGTTAACTCCTATTGCCTTATTAAGGCCTTATTGGGGATGTTGACAGGGTCCCCTCCTCTCTGTGAAGTGTTACTTCTCTTTCACTCATATTTGTAACACTTCTGGTCACCAAGAAAAATTGGTTGCTCCAATTTTGTCAAATCTCCAATAAGTTATGACTTTCTAGTTTGGGGATAGAACAACTGTCTTCTTCCTTCACTCACAGTGTTTTATCTTTCACTTGGCTAATTCAGTAGCCTATGTATCAGTATAGTTGGTTCTATAGATATCTTTGGGATTGGTAGTGAACCGGAAACCGTTGTCTTATGACTTATGTCCTGGCTTCTGTCGTTTGACCCTATGTCTTTTGACTTTCACCTATTGACTTCCGTCTTGACCTCTTCCTCCAATTGCCCGAAATGACAACCCACACACAAGTTGACTCTATTCTGAGTACAACACATGAGCACACAGTGTTCATGTTCCCATTAATATCCCCTCCAACTCTATACACACAGCTCTACTGTTCACCTTCTCGCTTCCGCATGTGAAAAGCTATATTCACTGTTACCTTTAGGTTTCTAATAGTTATTGTGTCCCCTGAATTTAGAGTTGTTGTTCTTTGAGATGAATGGTGTGTGCAACTTTTATGTGTTTGTTTTCCTGTTTGTTTGCGTGTTTTCTAATAAACTACAGTGTACTTAACTCTCTAACATGTGTATGCGTTAGTGTACTAAATGTGTGTGTTCCTTCGAGCGCCGCAAATCGGTTTATTGTGGTTACAAACGTTCGTTATTATTATTTGTGACCACAATTCCGCTTTCTGAAGCTCAAAGTACATTCCCTATATACTGTACTAAAGTATGGCTGTAAGACACTTATAAAAAACTCAACAACACATTGGTTACACAGATGGCACAGACAAGTCAAATAAGAAGTTTGCAGCGGTGGAAAAAATTTATACCGCTGTCTTTCTCTCTCGCTCTCTTTCTTTCAATGTTTACTACGTTGTTGCATTCTCCCCTCGCATTTATTCTTCTTGCATACATCTTTCATTCACTTTCATACTGTTCTTTCACTCAACCATTCTCTCGTCATTAAAATATGTTTCATAGCATCAAATACATAAACATTATATATATAATAAACGATTGGCTGAATTTTAACAGTAATCACGCCAAATGACTGTGCGTTTTGTTTGCACGCGTCATGTCTGTACATAAATATACAAAGTTATGAGGATGGTTTGTTACCAATCCTGGCATAGTAACTTACTATTAATTTGGTGTGCTGACCTAAATTACCCTAAAGGGAAATAATCTAATACTACTTTCATTTAAGAAAAATGGGTTAATTACCTTAAAGTATTATTTATGAAAAAGATGATATTAATTCCTAAATGGTTGGGTTAGTTTGGAAATGATATTTTAGATAAATGGATGTATGAATGGTTATGATTATGTGGTAATAAACTAATATAATATCTAAAAATTGTATTTCTATCATTGGTGTTCTAAGAAATGGGTTATTAATTAAATGATGGTGATTTCTAACTAACAAATAAGAAAATAAAGTTATATATGCATTTACACCATTTGCAATTAATTAATTAATAGAAAAATGAAGTTATAGGTACTGTTAATAAAATAATAATATACATATATCACAGTTACATTTCTATATCTAATTACACTAAGTCGACGTCCTCCTCTGCGTTGTGAAGATGGAGCAATACTCTTTGTAGACTATTATAACATAGTTCATTTCGGCAAAGTCTCTTATGCTCTCCTTCAAGGATAGTGTATAAATATAGTTGCCTACTATCTTATGTAGGTTCATAGTTAACACCTGAATGTTATTCTAACTTATGTGTGTGTTAGCACATACTATTTCTGCAATTCGAGGTCTAGCCGTTGGTCCACTATATTCTGCGTCTGTTTGTTACACTTCTCATAGCACTGTTACATTCATACAGGTTATATATCTGGCGATGATAACGCACATACGACATGTCTTAATCACCACATACGGCACTGAGTTATGTAACATTACAGTGTCACTGTTTCTGGTGGTGTATGGTCGATCCCTTCCTGCAAATCAGGTATTTGAATGGACGATGGACGACTCAAAATGTCTGCAATCGTATTTAATCTCCCTTTTAAGTGCTGAATGGTAAATGTGTAATTTTGGAGAATCAAAGCCCACCTGTAAATTCTATTGTTGGTAGGATGTCCCGACTGCATCACAGACAACGGAGAGTTATCGGATTGGATTACAAACTGTGCTCCTGCCAAAAATCTATGAAACTTTCTCACGCAATAGATCAAACTGAGGCCCTCCAATTCTGATGCTGAGTATTTTGATTCAGCAGGAGTAATCTTGCGACTTACGTACATTACGGGGTGGAACGTCCCGTCGTAGAACTGTCCTAGTATCCTAGATATGGACATGGCACTCGCATCTGTGCGTAAGAAATAAGTGAGTTTTGGATTAGGCATACGAAGGATAGGTGGAAAAAGCTGAAAAGATGTTTCAATTTTGATAAAGCACTAATTAATCCTGCATCTTTTACAGACAATTTAGCCGAAGCTTTTAAGATGTTAGAAAAAACACTGGTGATTTCCGCCAAATTTGGAATAAATTTACTATAGTAGTTCACCAGACCGAGTAAACTTCGGACCTGTTTCTTGGTCGTTGGCATTGTCAAATTCAGAATCTTAGTGACGATTCTGTCATCAGTTTTCAATTGGCCCCTGCAGATGGTATGACCCAGGAAGTCAATTTGTTCCATGCCCAACTCTACTTTGGACGGCTTCGCTGTGAGCCCAAACAATCGCAACCTGTCGAAGACTTGTCGAAGTTTCAGTAATTGTTTTGTCTTGTCTTTCGTATGACTGCATATGTTATCTCTATAAGTCGAAATACTGGTCGCAGTTGAATCTACCGTAGGAAGTGGTAATTTCATCTTGTCCTCGTGTGTCTCGTACAATATTGTTGTGGTGCTAGCTGTGTGTGCTGTTATCTGGCTAAGTGTGTTTGCGTTGTCGTTGTCGTGTGTCGCCCTATCTAGTGAAGTTGTGATGTGTATGTCTGTCGTCTCATTGCTTGGTGATGGTGCAATATGTTCGTCTGTCTGTTGTTGTCGTAAAAAGTATGGTTTCAGTATGTTGATATGAAATATCTCTAAGTGTCCTTTTATCGATATTTCATGATCCACATCTGATATTTTATGTTCAACGATGAGAAGCTCTTGCCAAGATGTTAGTGACATATGTTTCTCAGGTAGTCGAATCACAACCTTCTGGTTTGGTTTAAGGTGACTTGTTTTCGCACTGTTATTTAGATAGTTGTGGTTTCCATTACCCGAGCCCTGTATTAGGGGTCCAGCAATATCGACCGCTATACCATCAAGTGGTCTAGATGCTGTTACTGACCGTTGCACTTCGCCCTTTACATGCGTTTTCTTTCGTACACGATGTTGACAAACAGTACAAGAGCGACAGAAAGATTTTATGTCCGAACTGAATTTCGGCCAGTAAAATTGTGATAGAATTCTGGCTCGCGTTTTATGATAGCCCAAATGTTCAGCAAACGGTGATTCATGTGCGCTTTTTAGCACATTTTGTCGGTATGTTATAGGTAACACCGTCTGCTGAATTTCATGGTTATTATATGTATAATAACGCATGAGAATTCCGTTAACCTTTTTAAAGTACCAGGAAGAATTTTTAGAAACTTTCTTTCGCTCACACAACAAGTTAAAATATGGTGTGATTGTTTGGTCGGTGCTTTGTGCCTCGATCAACTTTTGTCGAGTAGTGTTGGTATCTGCACCGCTTGGTGTTAATAGCTCTAGCGTTTCACTTTGTAAGTCAGTATAGTTTGTTTCTGTATCTGACTTAGTTACAGCGTTGTCCATGTGTGTTTCTTTCCAGGTTTTAATGTTGTCGTCTGTACATTCTTTCAATGCATCTAGGCATCCTAAAATAAGATCCGTACATGGATCTTGGAGGATAGCGCACGTAAATGTGCCGGTAAGGAACGGGGTATTGATATGCGCTTTTGCCAGTGGATATTTCTCGATGGTTCCAGAGAAAGTACGGCATTTGACAAATTCACCCGTATAATCTTCTGGTCTAGCAAGTTCTCTCCTTAACCCCAGTATAGTGCTTCCGCTATCAACTAAGCATTGGCATGGTTGCCCATTGACCAGTGCATCGTAGAACTTAAGTTTACCTCTGGAGGCACATGCTGCGTTAGCTTCTTCATTTGAACATGATATTACGTGTCCACATTTTAATCTCCCATCCGCATGAAACTGATGGCATACTTTACATTTCTTAAAGTCTAAAATATCGGTTGCTAATGATACACTCTGACATTCATTCGTTGGCAATACATTCACAAGTTCTGGATCAATGTCACTCTCATCGTCTGATGATGTATCGATGAGTGCTGCATTGTTTGCCTTCATTCTCTGTCTCCCAGGACACCTATTGCTATAGTGGCCATAACTTGAACAAAAATAACATTTTACAGCACGTTTAAAGGATAATCTTCTGCTTTCTTGCTTCTTTAACACTGCTTCTAGGTGTGATGGATATGTGGGGTTCTTATCACACATCGAATAAGTTGGATGAAAAAGATTGCAATAATTACATCGAGGTGGTTTCTGATATGGTTTGGCCTTTTTACGATAATCTTTCTGGTTGTAGGATCTATCAGGAACTTTATCTGCAAAAGCTATAATTTCTGTGTCATGTGATGTAGTTTTAAATATGTCCCGATTAGATGAAAAATAAGCTGACCCCCGTTTCTCTAATTGTTGAATGGAATCAATATATGACTGTTGTAAGAACTTTGCAAAAGGGGTAGGAACGGTAGAAATGACTTTGTCCATTACCATCAGCTCTTCTAGTTTTTCATAGCTGTTACCTACTTTAGCAGCTCTAGTCCACTTTTTAAATGTGCTCTGCACGTTAGAAATGTAGTCTAAGAAGGTTTCAGTTGCTTTTGGCTTAATCTGTGAGAATTGAATTTGGTACCCAGTAGCGTCCAAAAGAAAATGTTGCATTATCCTATCGTGTATGTATTGATAATTGTTTCTAAGCTCTGTCGGTATGGATTCTATTACTTTTAAAGGCTCCCCACTCAGATTCCTCATGTAAATCATTGCCCAATCCTCTAAAGGTATTTTCTGTGTTTTTAGTTGGAACTCTATGTTTTCAGTCCATGCGCTGATTGAATCACCTACACTGTATGGTTTGATAAGGCCCTTGTACTTACTAAATTTGTTCTGTTCTTCTTGGCTCTTTTGTTTGCTAGAGGCTATTTGTATGTTAGAATCTACCTCCATTTCCTTCATCTTTAGTCTAGTCTCTGAATCTACTTGTATCTGCTTTTGTTTGGTGGCTTCCTCTGCTTGTTTATTAGCATGCTCTAAGTCTAACTGTTTCTGTTTGATAGCTTGATCCGACTCTAATTGTTTATGTTTGGTAACTTCCTCGACCTCTTTCATTTCTTTTTGATGTTGCCTTTCTAATGCTCTTTCGTCTCTTTCAAGAGCAGCTTTCTTTTCCATGCGAGCTATTTCTTCTTTATACTTTTGATCCGCCCACTTTTCTAATTTATCACCAGTATGGCCCATTGCGATGCCCGCCTGTATACATTCATTTAGTGACGCCATTTTGTGGCGTAATGTTAGTTCAAAATGATAATATAATAATATTCATACAATAGTTTATAATAATGTGTTAGTAAGTGTACATCTTTACTGAAAAAGAAGATGCATGATTAAGTTAGAGCATACCAAAATATTCGGAAAATATACTCATCTAATTCTTTGGAAAGTACGGTACAGGGATGTTCCACCGCTGTCTTTCACACATACACACTGGTTTGACTTGATCACACAAGGGCTGCTTCTGGTTAGTAGAGCAGCAAAAATTAGATACAAGCTTACGTTGTCAATACAAGTTCATATTTCATCATATTTCATCAAATATTTCATATTTCGATAAGTTGTTATTACAAGCTCATATTTCATGCGAATGATGAACGAAAATGTGATAGATAGTGATAAATGGTATTAATGGATGAATGATATGATCGTCTGAATGATTGTTAGATTGCTTGCTTGTGTTCGTTGGCTTGAGCTCCAACGCAAAGTCCTGTATGTCGGATGAAGGCATCCTGTTGTCCAACATCAGTGTGATGTCATACAGGACCTGAGGTTTGCGTGAGTATCCGTTGTCCCATATCTGGCTTATTGGTGTGCAGACTGGTGGAACTTCGGAGGAATCGGCGATCCTATTGACTTCAGCCAGGACCCCGAAGGGACCTGTTGCCCAGGACGCTCGGTGAGGACGCGTCAATAGGTCTTGGCCAGTATATAACCCGGCCCTGGTGCCTTGGAAACACCTCTGCGTCCCAATGATTGTTAGATGATAAGTGAGATGATTAGTCGTATGACCGTTGATGTCGTCTTGTCTTCGCTGCTTGACTCTGGCGTAACTTCGTTCTAGGCTTCGTTCTAATCTATTTACTGACTTCGTATAATGGTGACATTGATGGCTGTATCACATGCAATGAAATGTACACGGTGATTACGATGGTAATGTTCACTGATGATTTTATACATTTCAATTGCTTTTAGTATAATAACACACTTTCTAAATTAATATTTGTAGAATTTCACACTTTAGCGATTTAATTTGCTTCAATTGTGGTTGACATTTCACAAATTGCTGATCGTAAAGTTTATCACAACAAAAAATTTATTTATGGCATGTATAGAAACAAATGTGCATTACTTTTAAATATATCACACAGCAATGATGTTGAATCGTGCAATGAACTGATGTTGGTTCAGACTTTTGTAATATCAATCGATAGCTAGCGTTCGTTCAGTGGTTCATAGTACCACTTGCCTGCTGGCGTTAACTGTTCGTTGAATATTACAACAAATGCCTGCTCAGAAGCGTTGCTTCACTGTAATCTGACAGTAATTGTGCTGCTGGCGTTGGTTCACTGTGTTCTGACACCAATTCGGGGTCTAGCCTCGGTTCACCGTATTATTGGCGTTGGTTCACATATTCTGACACCAATTCGGGGTCTGTATTATTGGCGTTGGTTCACATATTCTGACACCAATTCGGGGTCTAGCCTGTCAGCGACTTGTGCGCTGCAGATTATCAAGAGTCCCCTACTTTCGCACTGCACGAAATAACAACTCGTGACATTTGCGAAAGGAATGCAATTTATTCAGAGCCGACATTTGAATGGCTCTACGAGCGTTGTACTTCATCATCAACATACAACATGAATGCATTGACATGATGATAGATGATGCTAGTATTTCACAATCTAAATGAACAGCCCTATGTTTGCCTATTGCCTAGAAACTAAAGCATTGGTCAAGGATACGTCTGCTCTCTCTACCGTCTCCAGTCAGTCTGTTCACACGCTACACATTGCGTGGACAAGCACGGACACTCTTCTCCGTGCAGCAGCTATTATTGCGTGCATGGTCTCGCCAGCACGCTGGCCTGTGAGTACGAGTAACCGGGTCCTTCACGGTACTCGCAAGGACAAGCTTCCCAATTGCTTGGGGAAAGCCCTCGCTCACTTGTACTCCTCGACCTCTGGTCTGACACAATTGTGTCTCCTTGTGAGGCTATTAATAGCGCTCGTGTCTCTCCTGTCTGGTGTCCCCCTACTAGACTAGTGTTAACTCCTATTGCCTTATTAAGGCCTTATTGGGGATGTTGACAATCAGTGTTGTGTTGTTTCTCATTTATATAATGAGCATTCATTTGAAATCCGTTCGTGCCGCACAGCGCGTAATTGTGAAGGCTGAAGATGATCATGGCATAGTCATGTGATAAGTACTGACCAATGAATACAAGAGCACGTGCTTATCGTCCCATGATGCATGGGTTCTGTTTCTGACCGTTGAGAAAATGGTCGTTTGATCCGAAATCCGTCCAAAGAAGCTCAAAGAGCGGTGATTCAGTTTCTTTCCTTTGTAGATGTCGACCAGTCGACGGTAACAAATGTGTGTCAAAGACAACAGTGACAGACTGGGCAAGAATCTTTCGGAAAGGACGTGAGTTCGCGACAGATCTTCGACCGCCGGGTCAAGCGCATATTGTTGCAACCGAAAAAACCATCGCCAAATTTGATGCAGGACAGATGAACTGTTGTCGAAGCATACGTTCGCTTGTGAAAGAATGTGATGTGTCAATTGGGACAATTCAAACGGTCGTTCGTAAGAAACTGTAATATCGGAAGGAAGGTGTGTTCACAGTGGGTACCATGGATGTTGACAGACCACCAAACATAGGAACGCATGGGATGGTGTTTGAACCACTTGCTGCGTTACAGAGTGGAGGGTGATGCATTTCTCTTCCGCATAGTGGCAGGCGATGAATCATGATGTCATCACTTTGAGTCGACAGCAAAAGAGAGAGCATGCAATGGAAGCATGCTGGATCACCAAAAGCCAAATAATTCAAGTTACAGGTTTCCGCTGGTAAGGTTAAGCTGAACGCATTTTTTGACCATTAAAGGCTATTGTTGGCCGATTCTAAAGAACCCGGTGTCAACATCAACTCTAACCTCTATGTGTGAACACTAGACAAGCTGCAAAAAATTTTAAAACATCAAGAACAATCGACCCGGCATGCATTCTCGCGATGTGATTTTGATACACGATAATGCTCGTCTGCATGTCGCAAAGATTTTGCAGGAAGCATTAGCCTACCTAAGCCGGTCTCTGTGGCTAAGGGCTTGCGAACGCGGTTTGTGAGCTCGTATACCTGGGTTGGAAACACAGCGGTGCTGGTTTTTTTTCCGAAAAAGGTATAGGAACCGGTCGTTCAGAAAGCAGTGGTAAACTACTGAAAGTAAAATTTTCCCAGGAATCACGCGCAGCAAAAATGTTGGGGTTGACTGCTACGTCCTGTGAAGGACATGCAACTTAATTTTTAAATTAGCAGGGAAGAAGTAGGAAATTCTGCAACATCCAGCCTGTAGTTCTGATTTGTGACCATGTGATTTTCATTTGTTCGGACCTCTAAAAAAAGCTTTCAATGGGCAACTATTTCACACAGATGCAGACGTAATGAACGCGGAAATCACTTTGTTCAGTGAGCAACCACAATTATTTTTTGTAGACGGCATTCGCCGCCTACCTAAGCAATGGGATGCTTGCCTGGATGCCTACGGCGACTTCTTCTGACCAACCCATGGTGCAAAATTCATTCAAAATGAAAGCTTTGTTTAATTCTACCACACCTGTTAGTGTTTCTTTCATGCTTTTGTAATAAAGCCATTGGAACTGGTTTCAAATGAGCGTCCCTAATACATCTCACTCTGTAACTCTTAGTATTACAGTAAAGGAAGTGAACGTTTGAATTATAGCAGTAACCAGTCAACTGACTGAATGTCTCCAAAGTGCAGCCTTGATATAATGTTTGGAATAATCCACTACTTGATGATGCACGTCCAAACACACCTATCTGTATCTGTATCTGAAACCCAGCGGGTTCTCCTATTTATTTTTCGTCTAATGGAGTCACGAGATACTTATAGACGGGGAAACTCCACAAGGGTTGCGTTGGTTATCGGATCCTTGGTAAGTATACAACTCTACTTTAAAATTAGAAAAAAAAGAGGAATAATTAGCAGCATTTAGCTCAACTCATTATGTCACGGGATTTCTAACCATATTCAGTCACTAGGCCGAAAAATCGTGAATCGCGGACTAGTTTGGGATCTACAGTGCCAATTCTCATGGGGACAAGATGGTGTTTTCCTAAGATAAGGTAATTGTCATTTATCTTAACATTGTAGTTTAGAGGAAACGATTACCGAGGGAAGCTACCGCGGTTTTGCACGGAATCAGAGGTGAAAAGGTCACGACTACACTAATTACCGAGTGTTTTAATGGCTAGTTTAACCTACCGTGTTATCTTCATTAAAGAAGTTAGTGGTTTGAAAGCTTGATGTGTCTACTGAGTGATTCTGCAGTGTCTTTGTATTTCTACAGCGGCTGAATTGATATCATATTCAAAAGAGCTTTAATTTAAGTATGCACATGATAAGGTGGAAATAAAATTATTACTCTACTATCAACTATTGCAATGCTTTAGTTATATACTGAGTTAGATCCCCTGGGAGCATAGGGACATTTCATTACTACATCCGATTGTCAGGGGATGGATTTATTTTTTTTTTGATTTTTTTTTAAGCATATCCTTTACAGGACTTAGCTGTCAACACCAGCATCTTTCAGCTGTATGTTGATCTCTTGGCAAGATTACGCTCAGTAGTTTGCCATTGCTTTCTGAGCGGCCGGCTCAGTATCCCGCAAGTCACGAGCGGGGGTCGAACCGCATCAGCTCTCGCTCCGCTACGAGACTCTGCGTGATAAACGGGATTACAGAGAGAAAGTGTTGTAACCCCACAGCCAGAGAGACCGGCAGGGGATGGATTAATGAAGTTAATCCTTTAACAAATTACACCTTCTACTTAGGGGCAATTCTGCATGAAAGAGAATATCTTTTCTACTTAGTAATGGGTAACAGTAGGAAGGGTTAATCTTTTTAGTGTGAACTGAAGATAGTTTCCTACAATTCCTACACTACTCTTCTTCAGTAGAACATAAACTAATAACATTAGTCAACATAAATACTATTGCTAATGTGACGTAAGGATGACGTTCCTTCCCCAAATCTAAAAGAGACCTAAACATCTAATCATTACGCATGTGAGATAAGAGTGTGAATGGATTGGGATGAGGTGGGTTCTTGTATAAATTGGATCTAGTCCTCACGAGCTGTCTCAACGATTTGGGCTTCTATAAGTCGAGATGACTTTCTGTTCCAGTCGACCACTGGTTAGACGATGCTCTATCCTTGATCAAGTCCGCCAGTGATGTCAATGGATTAGGTAGTCATGAATATAAATTGATGACACTATATGTTTCTGATGGCTTACCGGAAAGAAAAGTCAAATGTCAAGTATGACTGTGAGATGTGGCTGATGACTTTCACCAAGTTGTTAGTTTCATGTTCTCCCTATTTGGTTTGTGGAATAACGATCAACGTTTAATCACAATGGACTATGATATCGCCAAGTGACATCGTCATTCTGCAGTGAACGAAACTCCTATTATTTAGGTCAACGATATTTCCGAATGAACTAAATGTTTTCGGTCTAATATTATAATGACCTTCGTCAGTATGAGTGCTGTATAGTATAAAGAAAGCCTATTTACATGATCACCGTTACTCTCATCTGATTAACTATCTGACTGAAATTATGGCTCCAGTACCTATTTCAAACAGCATGAAGATACGCACTTCTCATCGGCTTGCTTGCTTGTGTTCGTTGGCTTGAGCTCCAACGCGAAGTCCTGTATGTCGGATGAAGGCATCCTGTTGTCCAACATCAGTGTGATGTCATACAGGACCTGAGTTTTGCGTGAGTATCCGTTGTCCCATGTCTGGCTTATTGGTGTGCAGACTGGTGGTTCCTCGCCGTACAGGCAGACGCTCTCCGACTTCGGAGGAATCGGCGATCCTACTGACTTTAGCCATGACCCCGAAGGGACCTGTTGCCTAGGACGCTCGACGAGGACGCGTCAATAGATCTTGGCCAGTATATAACCCGGCCCTGGTGCCTTGGAAACACCTCTGCATCCCATCGGACCACATGAACTTAATTGTTTTTATTTTTCCCGAAGGGAAGTTAGGTCTATGAACACAGAAGTGATAGAGTGAGTACAATATGGCGAGAGTCAATGACACTAGATACTATAGGTTTCCCGCGTATTTTGGCATGAGGCCGTGTTCATCGGCACCGCAAATGGTGCAAATGGCCTAACTGGACAGGGTTCTTAACATGTTGAACTAGAACGTGGCACCAGATAAGCGTCGAGAGCTCAGTCTAAATAAATAAACACTAGGGCAACTATCATGATTTCTCAGAAGGTTTGACCTTACGTCTGGAAGTGTTTCAAGAACAAGAGTGGTCAAGTGGCATCATCTTGGCTGATCTACAAGAGTCAACAATCCCGACCTATCGATTAAGAATAGGATTGTCTAAAGTCACCACATGATATCGGAAGGGGGAACTCTGACAGTGCCTAGTGAGAGTGTTGCTACTTCTAGACATGCAGACGGTGACTAGTGGAAGCTTATGATGAACTTGATAGTCATTATACCTGAGAGCTTGGCCGGACTATTTCTTCTTCTTGTAGGATATTCTTGTTAGTTGTTCTCATGTTTATTTGTATTATTTCCTTACGGCTGTTGAAGGGTCAAGATTAAATATTGTGTAGTGTTTTGACTTCTAATGTGTGTAATGTCCTCCTCAAGAGTGGGAGTAAATTAGTTACTTTATACTAGATAGCAATCCAAGGAACTTACTGGTCATCAGAATCGTGATAACTGGCCAGAAAAGTTTCTTAAAATCTGTAGTGACTTCTAGGAAGCCAATCTTATCCTTTATGTTACATTAAGCCCACTGGGGGATCGTCCGGGATTTTTCTAGCTATTCATTAGTTAAAGGAAGGTTGGGACTGTTAACACTATCAAAAAGCCAGCTTGAAAGGTTGGAGCGCATACAGAATGCGGCCATGCAGTTAATCCTTGGGTGCACAAAGGACACATCAATTATATGCATGAGGCATATCCTGGCGCTACCAACAATGACAGATAGGCATAGGGCCCTTCAGGCCAAATGATACCTGAGAGTTGCCGCAGATAGGGATCACCCGCTGCATGCAGCAATGGATATGGTCAAAGGTCATAGACTAAGACGAGGCAGGTTCTGGATGGCACAGGTGGAACTTTCTTTACGTCAGGTGTGTGACCTAGAGACCATCAATCGTGAAAGAGAGTGGGTTGAAGGTCCGGAAGACATAACGGACTGGCACAATGTAATAATAACACTGGATCGTGAGTGCAGAGAATGGGAAGCGGGCCGCACTGAGTTTGACGTGCAACAGCTGATCCAGAGCAATACACATCAAGGTGACATAGTCATCTACACCGATGGGTCAGTGGTGAGAAACAGACGTAGTGGCTGGGTCTTTATTGCAAAGGCTAATGGGCGAGTTTTGAAAAAGGAGAGTCTGGCATATGAGACTACGACCTCCAGTATGAGAATGAAGGTGGAGGCAGTAACAGCGACATTCCGGTGGCTAGAGGGGACCACTGCAATACACGTTGTATTCATTACGGATTCAAAGAGTATGCTTAGCAAGGTGGAGAAAGGAATGTTTCGTGTGGAATGGCTCTCGTCGCTTCAGAGGTCACAGGTTGTGAGAATTGTATGCATGTTTTGCTCTGGCCATGCGGGGGTATGGGGGAATTAACAGGCTGATAGGCTAGCAGGGAATGCAACTCTTGATGGTAGTTGCCTATGGACAAGGGGGAGGTGGTCGTGCGCTTGTGGGAGCAGGTAGAGAAGGCGGAGGAACAGATTGAGAGCCCATATGAGGAAAGAATGAGATTGCGGGGGATCAGCAGGAGATCTGGAAGAATCTCAAAACTGAAAGGGAAGACCAGGAGAACTTTTAATCAGATAGCGGTGGGAACGATTAGTAGTATGACTCTTCGCTGGCTGTTGAACGAGGGGACGGAGCACGTATGGGAATGTCCTGAGTGCAGTGATGTCGGTTCTTGACTCAACTCAACCCAACTCTACGGGAAGCTCTATTGATAAGTTCTGTTTGAGTACTTTGGTTACTGTCCAAATCACGCTAAGGTCTGTGACGGACAGACATAAGAAGTGTTTATCAATATTAATTGTGTGTGTGTGTGTACATATATATATATATATATATATACAAAATTGATTAATTCAGTTACCCCCAAATACACAGATAGTAGTACTAAGTAATGGCATCAGCGCTCGACTTAGTATTGCTGAAATACAAGCCACAGGCCGAGAGATGGGCCAAGAGGTAGTAGAGCTACACATATATGTCCAACAGGTCGAAACAGACCACAGGCAAGAGGACAGAGACAGGAAGAAGGCAAAAAGGGAGGATGAGGTCCAGAAACTTGCTATGAAGCAAGAGGTCAAGAAGCTTGCCTTAGAGAAAGAAGCTCGGAAACTTCCTAGGAAGAAAAGAAGATGGTGCAAGAGGAGAAGAAGAAACTTGATATGGAGGACAAGAGGGCCTAACGGGAGCAAGACACCCGGATATTGGAGCATGACTTCCGGATGAAGGAATGGGAGGTGAAAGCGTAGACTGCTAAGGAAACTGAAGGAGCAGTCGGAGGATCTACACTCCCTGACTCCCAGACCTGCGGCGGCGAACCGTACCAGTCAATGATGTTCCCCTTAGCTCCGTTTGACGAAAGACGGTAAGGTATTGATGAATATTTTCATTAATTTTCGGCTATGGCCATTGCAGTGGGCTTGGATAAAGGGAAGCGGAACTTGAAATTCGTCCGTGGCTCGCACTTGCCTGTGTTGCATATGGCGTGCAAATACATGGACAAGAACACAGACAGATGAGGAGATTGGTGATCGTATGAAATAATAGGGACAAGAAAACAAACAGAAGCGGATAATTGTGATCGAGTGTGATGACGAATTATGACCCACAATTATCGACACGGCACATGGTGACGCTGTTCTAAATAACTGAATCTAAAGCTTCTGAAACATGACACCAGTCAATATTTCACAAACAGCCCTGATAATCCCATGAGAACACTCGACTGATATTGTTTTCATTTTTCTAGACGTTTCTAATACAGTCAAACGTTTATGTCTGTCTGTCTGTGTATGTTCGTGTGTGTATGTGTCTATGTGTGTCTATGTGTGTGTTTATATGTGTGTATGAGTATATACGCGCGTGTGTGTGTGTTTGTATATGTTGGTGTATATATGTATGTGTCTATGTGTCTATGTGCGTATGTGTGTGTGCATGCGTGCGTATTTGTGTGTGTATGTATTTTTGTGTATGTGTGTAGGTTTACGTACACGTGCTTGCGTGTATGTGTGTATGTGTGTGTATGGTCGTGTATGTATTGTATATGCATGTACGTGTTTGTGCGTGTATGTGCGTGTATATGTTTGCATGTGTGTATGTGTATGCATGGGTGTGTATGCGTGTGTGTCTGCGTTTGTGTGTATATGTGTGTATGTTTGTGTGTTTGTATATGTGTATGTGTGTAGTATGTGTGTATGTTTGTTCATGTGTATAGACATGTGTATTTGTGTGTGTATGCGTGTGCTTGGGTGTGTATGTGTGAGTTTGTGTTTATGTCTGTTTGTGTGTACATGTGTGTATGTGCGTATATGGGTATGTATGAGTGGTGTGTATGTGTTTGTATGTTTATGAGTGCGCATGTGTATGTGTGTATAAGTGTGTGTAGGTGTGTATGTGTACATATGTGTGTGAGTATTGTATATGTGGGTATGTATGTGCGTGTGTATATATGTGTATGTGCATGTGTCTGTATATGTGTATTTGTGTCTATGTGTATGTATGTGTATATCTTTGTGTGTATGTGTGCATGCATGTTGTTATATGCGAGGAAGTGCGTATTTGTATGTTATTGAGAGTGTGCATAGCTGTGAGAGTTTGTGCAAATGATGTAAGTATGTATGCAGGTATGTATGTGTGAGTGTGTGTTTATGAATGTGCGAGATACGTGTGTCTGCCTGTCTCATCGCAAGGTAATATGCATTGTTTATGTTTACAACATTACAAAATCTTCTTCTTCTTCTTCTTCTTCTTCTTCTTCTTCTTCTTCTTCTTCTTCTTCTTCTTCTTCTTCTTCTTCTTCTTCTTCTTCTTCTTCTTCTTCTTCTGCTGCTGCTGCTGCTTCTGCTGCTGCTGCTGCTACTGTTGCGTTCAACCGGAGTATTTTTTCAGACGTAATTACGTTATGCCTTCTAACAGCAGAGCTGCTTTACTTATGCCTTTACCTCGACACATCCGACTTTTGCGGGCATTTATTGTCCGGGTTAACCTTCCCGGGGTTCTTTCGTTCTGGACTCCAAGGAAATGCCAACGGACATATAATCAGACTTCTACTGGTATCATTAGTATTGGGACTCTTCGCTGTTTGTTGAAGATGAGGACGGATCACCCATGAGAATGACCCGAGTGCTAGGCTGTCGGTTCCTGACTCAACTCATTGTTTTTATCTCTTTTGTTTTTAGTCCATGTTTCAGGGCCTTGTTGTGATATGGGCTAAGTTTGCAGTGGCATGCTCACGTAGTCAAACTCCTTTTAAAAAAAAAAGTGGGAGGGGGGCTGGGTACGCAATGCCCCTCTCCCCAAGAACTCAACAGATGTATAGTGATTATTTGTGTCCTCAGTTCAGTATTGATGATGTGTGCGTGCTGAAATTGACACTGCAAATTTTAGAGCTAGCAATCTGCCACCAACTTGTAAGAGTGCTGGCAGGATCTTTTTCATGTTATAGTTCAACTGGATTAACGTCTTATATTTTCACTTGGAGGTCTGATCAATATATCGATAGTTTACGTCGGGTTTAAATAGTTCAGGGGAAAAAAAAGAGGTCGACATATGCAAATATGGAAAAGATTATGTAACTCACGTTCACAAAGTCCCACACAATTTGATACAGTTCTTATGAGGTGGTGTAGAGGCCTGCAACACATAGGGGAACTGAACCAAGTTGATATAAGTTGTCTGCAATGTTAGTTCGTGTCAATATCTCATCTCATCTCATCATGTTACTCTTGTACCTTGCGGTGTCTTGGTAAAGTAAACAGCGGGAAAGTGCCCGCTTATGGGCTTCATGTATCGACATTCCCATGGACTCTGTTATTCCCTGCGTTCATCGTTTACGTGGTCGGCCTCTTCCTCTGCTTCCCTCTGGTCTGTACATCATTGCTTATTGTTGCATACTGTTAGTTGGTAACCTATTTGCATGGCCAAACCATTTGACTTGTTGCCATCTAATAAAATCTAGCGCAGCTCTAACCCCCACTTTAGTCCTGATTTCTTTATTTCTGATCTTATCTCTTCTTGATACACAAAGTATTCTTCTCAGGAATCTGATTTCTGTTGTTGTGATTTTTCTTTTCTCTTTTTCTGTCATTGTCCAGGTTTGGCATTGGTAACATAGAGTTGGTAGGAAGATTGTGTTGTAAATTGCCATCTTAGTAGTTATTGATACATGTTTGTTCTTTAGTATTGGTGCCATTTGTTCAAAGAGTTGGTTTGCCTTATTGCAACTATTTTTGATCTCGTCTTCTGATTTACCATTTGATGATATTATACTTCCTAGGTACGTGAAACTCTTTACTTGTTTCAAGGGATGTTCGTTTAGGTGAATTGTTGCTGTTTGTTCTTCTTTAGATATAGTCATTACCTCTGTTTTACTTGTGCTAATTTTCATGTTATGTTCCCTACACATTTCATTTAGACTATTCATGTGGTCTTGTAATTCAGCTTCTGATTTTGGTATTTGTACTTGGTCTTTCGCAAACAGGAGTTCTCTAATGGTTAGATATGTAGATGGTTCTTCTTCTGTGTTCTCGTCATGCTGTATTCTTGCTGTCTCTGTTTGGCTGGTTTCTTTACATATGTTGTCTATATATGTTGTGAACTAGTGCCATATAGCTTCCCTGGGGTGAAGAGAAAAGGCTATCGCATTTATTTATCAATATCTATACATACATATATATCTATATTTATTTATATATAGTTATATATACTCCTGGGATGACTTCAGATCTGGGACTGGGACACTTTCAGTCTGCGACCCCACCAGTCTTCAGATACCTATCTCTCTCTCACAACCAACCAAGGGATGTTACCCTTTCAAATATCGTCCTGAATAAATGACGCAACTCTGGCATCTACAAACTCAATAACAAAAGTGTATTGTACAAAGGAAAGTTAAGATAATGTGGATGTAGTGCAGATCTGCCTGGTGTGATAGTTGCTATAAGACAGTAAGATGAGGCAGCCACATGAAGAAGGTCATCACTGTACAGCTGTCAGAGTTCCACATAAGAAGGGTATGGTACTTAGCTTCTCGGTGAAGGTCCTCCGTCTTCGACCAGATATCACCTGGAAAGCAAGTCCGGATAATGTGACCAGGATACCAGAACATGTGTCTGAATTACATTCATAAAGCTCATCCACATCCGATCACGTAGATGCCTCCATAATAGGTCCAATCATAGTAGCACAGTTTCTCAATTTAAAGTTCAGAGAAGTTCATAATTCATAACCAGAGTTCCATTAGACTAAGAGTCACCATCAAAAACCACAGTTCGGGTGAAACAAGTGTTTCTTGATATCACACAGTTGTTGGGTAGTCGGGTAGGTACTAAGTGTGGCACAGCTGGACGATTATACAAACCATACTTGCCCAGCAGCCTTCGTTTTGAATGGTGGATGACTCCTGGATCTGCTCTGAGGGCATATATGACTGACCGGGTAGTGGGCAGTAGGATCACCTCACGTTAGTTGGTATGTCCAGACTGCTGATGTTGACACAGAATGATGGTTTTACTGACTGTCCATCACTCCTCTCCGGAAGGTAGAATCTGGAAAAAATGACACAGGCAACCCTTCTGTGAGAATCACATGATCATGACCCACCACATGGGGATAGACATCCTCATAGTACTCAGAGAGTGAATCACCTCCCTAAGATGGGTGGTGGTTCAATTACAGGCCATGCCTCAGGGTCAGAGGAAGAATAAGGTCTGGGGTCTGACAAGTAGCGGAATAGATCATCTGTTTCCCTGGACTGGGGATAGAGTGAACCCACGGTGACTAGTTATGAGTGTCTGCCCCCAGTTCCCCAGTGGAAGACTTCTAATGACATACAGGGTTAGAAGGTCTACAGTACCCATAGGCAAGATGGCCCTGAAGGAGGGCCGTTGGCAAAACCCCCTTCCAGCTCTTCCCATGGGGTCCTGCTTTCCCCAGTTCATCTCCCCTGCAACCATCAGACATGTCTGTAGCATCACTTCTCCCTCTTTCCCCTCCCCGTTGTTCTCCTCACAGGAACCCACTATAAACTAGAATGGTAGTCCGTTAAGGAGACCTTGAACACAAAGTGTATGAGAAAGGCAAAGAAAACCAGCAGTCGCCCTGCCAAAAGACGCGAACTTCAACACTCGCGGGATCGCTCAAATGACAGTCGATTCGACCGCGGACATTCCCATGAGATTCGTCTTGACCGGCCGAGTCGGAGGATACCCCACTCGGTAGGGTTTAGTTACGCTTTCACCGACTTCCGGTTGTGTGCACTACGCCTGAGTTCAAAGGCGGCCCAGTAGTGCCATCAAATCACCAACAAGCCAATCCCATTTTTCCCCAGCCATTTTCTGGCGCGCCACACTAAGCATGCATTATTTTTCCTGTCTCGGCAGTGCACTGTTGGCAACATTACAGAATGTTTAAAACTGGCCTGATGAAAATGGGGTCAAATAAACAGGCCCGCTTGCTGCAGCAATTTACAGGCTCGCCCTTGACCTACGGGTGAACACGGCTGCATGCACTATGCAACATTGTGTGATCGGGATTTCGACACGAACCGATCCAAGAATAGTCGCATTCTTACCTTTTTATTCTGTCATGCAGTTAGAAGTATGGAACCTCAGTCCAACTTAGGGACATACTGTCAACCGTCTTCAAACTGTATGTTGACACTGGAACCAATTCTTCAAATCACTGCTGCCAGACAGAAGTTCTTGCCAGCCGACCAGACAACCATCAGTTCTCTCAGCTGCAAGCGAGGTTACTGCTATTGCGCAGTTAAGACACTACTTCCGGTGTCATCATCCAGAACTTCCCAGAATCCAGGGGCGTAATCCTCTACTCCGTCAGGAGTAAAATTACTTGAATTATCTCCCTTTGACTACTGGGTGGGTGTAGGCCGAGAGATCTCGTGTGTCTAGTAATTGTGGCCTTCTGGCAATTGTGGCATTCTGGTAATTGTAGCCTCTCCTGGTCGCATCCTCCAGGCATTCTGTGACATAGGCCCCCTCTTAAGAGAGTTGACCGTGTCGACTCTTGCCTCCTGGAGGTTCGATCCAGGTGATCTACTCTTCCTTTTCTTCAAGGACTGGATGCCTTGACAAAAAATCAGCTCCAACATTCTCCTTGTCGGGAATGTATTCCACTATAAAGTGGTAGGGTTGAAGCAACAACGACCAACGCATCAAACGTGCATTGAGCTTTTGGGATGTGGCCAGGAACATCAAGGGTTGATGGTCTGACTGGACACGAAACTGAATCTCATACAAATAGGGCTGGAATTTTTGCACAGCACAGACAAATGACAAGCATTCTCTTTCGACGTTCGAATAATTCCTTTCAGCTGGCAAAAGTTTTCGACTGGCGTATGCCACGGGCCGCAACAGGGACTCATCATGGTCAAGAATTGGGTTCAAACCTCTTAAACATAAACATGTAAGTATCAAATTTAGGAATTATAAAGCATTCAACCAAGATTTATTTTTGCAAGACTTAAGAAAAGCAGCCTTTGATCACGTTTACCAACTTCCTGACCCGGACGATGCATTAGCTTTCTGGACGAAGACAGTCTACAATGTGTTCGATAAACACGTGCCATTCAAAGAAGTTCGAGTCAAAAATCAACATAAATCCCCATGGGTCACTAGAGAAGTGCTGGAAATCATGAGAGAGAGAGAGATACAGCACACAAAAATAAAGACTTCATCAATTACCGCAGACTAAGGAATAAAGTTAAATATGAAATTCGTAGGATAAAAAAAGATCATTTTAAAAATTTGATTGTAGATAATTCAAACAGTACAAATATATGGAAGGCTATTAACTTGCTAACCAATAAGAAACGCCCTACAGAATCAGCAATACCAAATTCTATAACATGCGATGAATTCAGATGGTTCTTTCAATCAGTAATAGAGAATCTAAAGTCTTCAATACCAGACTCATCGTGTAATTTAAGTTCACTGGCATCATTCTGTGAGGAGAAGTGCGCCAGAAATATTCCCGTTGAGATTCCTTTAATGTCTGTTGCAGACGTTTATAAATATCTCTTGAACCTCAAATCAACAAACTAACACGGCCTAGATGGTATCAGTAATAGAATTCTTCGTTGTGCTGCACCAGTCATTAGCGAGTCCTTAACGTTCATATATAACCAGTGCCTGGCCAAAAACTACTTTCCATCTGCATTTAAAATTGCTAAAGTGTTTCCGCTTTTTAAAAATGGCTCAATCGATAATAGCGTTTTGGGTAATTATAGACCTATTTCCTTACTATCGTCGCTATCAAAACCACTAGAAAAACACATTCATAAAATAACGTTACAACATTTAATTAACAATGATCTAATAATTAACAGTCAATCTGGGTTTCGACCTAAATATTCTTGCCATAGTGCTCTAACAAAAATGACCGATAACTGGCACTTAAACATCAACAACGGTAGAATTTGTGGAGCGGTGTTTGTAGACTTTAAAAAAGCTTTTGATATGGTAGATCACGATATTTTAATTAGAAAACTAAAGCAAATGAAGACAAGCACCAACATGGTGAACATAATCACGTCATTTCTATCCGACAGGCAACAAGTAGTGTCCTTCAACAACTGTCTATCAAGACCCACACAGCTTAGGGCTCAGGGCCTCAGGGCTCAATACTAGGTCCGCTGCTTTTTGCAGTTTATATAAATGATCTTCCTTTAAATATCAATACAACTTGTGATCTATTCGCAGTCGACTGTACTATATATACTAGTCAAGAAAACTAGACAATTCTATACAAAAGGAACCTGATAATCTTACTAGATGGAGCAATGAAAACCGCATGCAAATTAACATCGAAAAAACCAAATCCATGCTAATATCATCATTGGCACCTTGCCGTCTTGACAGACGATAGTTTGTGCTATAAAAAGGCATAATAACTTTTAACTATGGCCAGGGATGGAGTTATTGCCTCTCCATAGCACAAAGCCTGGGCTAAAATATAGAGATCATGTGTTGCCCATGTAGCATGATCACATGCTAATAACGACCAGACAAAACCTACAGACACTAGCCATAACTGGATCACCGCTCGAACTCCGCATGGGCACGTTACCTATAGTTAATGTGACTGAACATAAAACACTAGGGCTTTTAATAGACAGCCATTTGAACTGGAGCTCTCATGTTCACGCTCTTACCAAGAAAATAGCACAAAAAGTTTACCAACTTGCTAAAATTCAGCACTCCCTGGACGAAAGCACACGAAAAATATTCTATACATGCTATATCCAATCACATCTCGATTACTGTTCCACAGTTTGGGATGGTTGCCCTAAATCTAATTTAAAACGACTATGTTCTCTACAAAACCGCGCTATTCGTCTGGTTTCTGACATAAAGCACGTTGAAAGTAATAATTTGTACAGTCATCTAAGACTTCTACCACTACAAAAGCGCTTCCTTTTCAACAAAGCCAAATTAGAGAATAAAATTATATCTCAAAATACCCCAGAGTATCTTCTGCCGCTGATTCAATCTAATGCAATGAACAGCAAGCGTCTAAATTTGTTACATGTCTCAAGGCCTAGATTGGACCTATACAAAACATGTTGCGCCTATTCTGGTGCTCACTTATGGAATGATCTGCCTCCAGATCTGAAAACTCCAATGAGTCCCTACACATTTAACCGAAAACTCTTTCAATACTTAATCCATACCGACTATATGCCACCATAATTCATTTACTGGTATAATTGTTCAGTATAATTGTTCATTATATTTGTTTAACTATAATTGTTCAATATATATGTGTGTGCATGTGGGAGCGAGAGAGAGAGAGAGAGAGAGAGAGAGAGAGAGAGAGAGAGAGAGAGAGAGAGAGAGAGAGAGAGAGAGAGAGAGAGAGAGAGAGAAAGTGGGTGTCAGTGAGAGGGAGAGAGTGAATGCGTGTGTGCGCACGTGCATGCGTGTGTGTGGAGAGAGTGATTGAGCGAGAAATGGTGGGGGAATGTGTCAGTGCATGCATTCGTACGTGTATGTGTGAGAATGAGTGAGGGAGTGTATGCGTGCGTGCATGCGTTCATGTGCATGCGTTCATGTGTATGTGTATGTGTGAGAGAGTGTGATTGAGAGAGTGAGTGTGTGTGAAGGATTGTGTGTTAGAGAGTCAGACAGTGGGAGAGTTGATGTGTTAGTGTGTGTGTGTGTGTGTGAGAGCGCGCGCATGCGTGTGAGTGTGTGTATATGAAAGAATACAGAGAGAGAGAGAGAGAGAGAGAGAGAGAGAGAGAGAGAGAGAGAGAGAGCTGAGCAGATGCATGTCATGTAACACGCATGTTATGTAACACGCGAATCCATATGTTTGTGTATTCTCATCTGTCATATTATCAGTTAAATACCATTTGATTTTATCATGCATAATATAAACTCATGTTCATTACTGTAGTTTGAGTGAGTGAGTCAGTGAGTGTGAATGAGAGACAGAACGAGTGAGCGTGAGAGTGAATGAGTGAGCGGGAGAGTGAATGAGTGAGCGGGAGAGTGAATGAGTGAACGGGAAAGTGAATGAGTGAGCGAGAGAGTGAATGAGTGAGCGTGAGAGTGAATGCGTGAGAGTGAATGAATGAGCGGAAGAGTGAATGTGTGAGCGTGAAAGTGAATGTGTGTGTGTGTGTGTGTGAGAGAGAGAGAGAGAGAGAGAGAGAGAGAGAGAGAGAGAGAGAGAGAGAGAGAGAGAGAGAGAGAGAGAGAGAGAGAGAGAGAGAGCATCACTATTTTTACGTCACATACATTTTATGTACACATTTTTCTCCATGTTTAACATTTTTATGAGACTGCTCATGACAAGTGTCAGTGTATGTGTGTGAGTAAAGTGTGGGAGTTTGTTCATACTAAGTTCAATACTAACGTGAGACATTTTGTATGTGTCTAGATGTGAGGAAGTGTGAGTGTATGTGGAGGATGTGTGTGAGTGTGGGGATATGTGTGGGTGTGGGTGTGTGGGTGGGGGTATGCATTTGGATGGGTTGGGGTGTGTCTGTTTTGGTGGGTAGTGGTATTTGTGGGTGTTGGTGGGATGTGTGGATGGATGTGTGGGGGTGAAAGTGCGGGTGTTGGAATGGGTGTGGGGGATGTGTGTATGCGTGGAGGATATGTGTATAGGACGGATGCAGGGGATGTGTGTTTATGTGGGTGGAGATGTGTGGATGGTTTGAGGAAGTATGTGTGGGAGGCGGGGCTGTGGGGGTAGGGGATTGTGTTGGGTGGATTTGGGATGGAAGGGCGGGTGGGGAGAAGTGTATGGTGTGTGGGTTTCAGATATGTGTGCGGTGTGTTGGTGGGGGATGTGTGAATGATGTGTGGGTGGAGGGTATGTTTGTAGTGGTATGGGTGGGGGATGTGTGTGGTGTGGGGGATGTGTGTGATGGGTGCGGGGAATGTGCGTATGGGTGGGGTTTGTGTGTGGGTGAGCAGAGGATTGTGGTGGTTGGGGGAAGTATGCGGGGGAGTGTGGGTGGGAGATGTGTGTGTGTGGGTTGGGAATGTGTGGTTGGGGTGTGTGAGTGGCTTAGGGATGTGTAGGTGGGTGAGGGAGTTGTATGTGTCGGGGTGGGATGTGTGAGTGGGTGGAGGATGTGTGTGGGGGTAGGGGTATTGTGATCGAGAGATGTTTGGTTGGGGGTGTGTGGGTGCGTAGTGGAGGATGTATGCGTGAGTGAGTGAGTGTTGGTGGACGGGTAGGGAATGCGTGTATGGGTGGGGAGAAGTGTGTGGTGTGTTGGTTGGTGATATTGTGTGGGTGAGGTATGTGTGTGTGGGTGGGGGATTTTTGTGGTGTGTGAGTGGGGGTATGTGGGGTGGATGGGTAAGGGTATCTGTGTGGGTGTAGGTGGGAATATTGTGTGGTATCTGGGTGGGGGATATGTGTGTGGTGTGTAAGTGGGGATGTGTTGGTGAGGGATATGTGTGTGTGTGGTGCATGGGTTGGGAATAGTGCGTGGTAGGGGGTGTATGTGATGTGCGGGTGGGGGATTGTGTGGTGAGGGATTAGGTTAAGGCATGTGTGGGTGGGTGAAAGTTGTATGTGTGGGTGGTGGTGTGTGTGTGAGTGGATTGGGGATGTTTGGGTGGTTAGGGAGATGTGTGTGTGTGGGTGGGGGGGGGGGGGGTAGGGACATGTCAGTTGGTGGGGATGTGTGTGTATGGTTTGGGGATGTGTGAGTGGATGTGCGATGTGTGGGTTGGTGGGGGATTGTGTGTGTGGGTAAGGAATATGTTGTCGATGGAGATGTGGCTGGAGGATGGGTGGTTTGAGGTGTGGGTGGGGAGAGGATGTGTGGGGTAGGATGTGGATGGGCGTGGGATGTGTGGGTTGGCGGGGGGAATGTTTGTGGGTGGCGAGTGTGTTTTGGTTGGGGGATCAGGTGAGGGCAGTGTGTGTGGGTGGGGGATGTGCGGGAGGGAGATGGGTCGGTTGGTGGGGTATGTATGTGTCCCTTGGTGTGTGTGTGTGGGGGTAGGTGAGGTGTGTATGTGTCCCTTGGTGCGCGTGTGTGTGGGTAGGCGGGGGTGTTGTGTGGGTGGGGTGATGTATGGATAGGTGGGAGATGGGCCTCATAACATTGTAATTAGCCTTGTTTATGTTTACAACATTCATTTCACAATGTTTATTTTTCTTCCTATGTAAATGTATAATGCTCTTGATGAACGAAAGACGAGTGATTGGAAGGGCCGAATGTAAGACGGGCCTGTGCGCCCAATTTGTGACCCTAATAAAGTTGATTTGATTTGATTTGATTTCCCTCCTGTAACAACGCTGCCCCAATTCCGATCCCACTCGCATCTGTTCTTAACACGAAGGGTTTGGAAAGGTCGGGGAGTTGTAAAACAGGTTTGCTTACCAAGGCCTCTTTCAACTGACTGTAGGCACCCTCGCAATCGGGTGTCCACACAATTGGATCTGGGGATCCCTTTTTCAAGGTTTCTGTTAACGGATCCGCCAGTTCGTTGAAATGTGGTATGAACTTGTGTTAAAACCCACACAACGAGAGTAAGGATCGTACGCCCTTCTTCGTCTTTGGCCTTCAAGCACGTCGGATCTTTTCGAGGTTCTTCTCCTCTGGGACAATTGTTCCCGGGGTGATGGTGTGGCCGAGAAATTCAAGCGTTTGGTAACCAACCTGTGGGATGTGGATTTTAATTTAAGAGAATATTTTGTTAATTTGTCTAGGGGATTTAATTTGATTCTCTATTATTTTAGTCACTTGAGGTGATCATGGAATTCTAACATAAACACAAGAAGGAAAATACTTCACTCCTGTTCATAGCTGTTTTTATGAGTAATTCTCCATTCCCACTTCTCACCCTCTAAAGCTTATCTAGTGCAAGAAGACATTGATTGTTCACAACATATAAACAACCACTGGTGAACACCACATTTACTTGATGTACACATCAACAAATTTTGGACAAACAGTTCAAGTATTAATTCAAGATCTGGAGTAACATAAACTTTTGTAATAACCACAATGCATTTTCAGAACAGGCATGGGAATGATTTGCATTATCAAAACACATTTACCCCCTTTGTCCCAAGAAAAAAAAACAATGTTATTACAAACAACACAACAACCACAAATTGGGTCTACTTCCCTGGACCCACCTTACATAATTAAGGCAAATAATGATCTAAGTACATAGAACTCAACATTTAAACAGTTGTTTCTGACACCCTTTACAATTCTCATATTTAAAAATAATGAGTTGGTGTCAAAATACTATACCATAACCTTCATTGAAAAAAAGCTACTGACCTATTACATCCATGGCATAGACAAAAACACATATAAAAGCAGTTTGTACTAATAATTAAACTAATTAATTATAGTATTCCTTTAGGCATTGCGGATGGGTATTCTTCTCCAGTGCGAAGCAGTTAATGTCCATAATTATCCGGGACAGAAATAAATACTCACAGTCATGTTCTAATGTCCACTGAAGTTTCTGCTGAATAATTATAATCCATATTAGGAAATAAATTCACCACATATCCCCTCCATTGGGGCTGAATTCACGAATATTCTGTTGCAAATGGCTCTGTGCCTTTGTGACAATTTGGAGCCTCAGGTTGGTCATACTTCAGGAGTTCCACTTAAGCTCTGCAGAAGGCAATTCCTTTTATCATCAGGTCTGATAAAAAGTCGACGTCCATTCAGCTTTTCGGCTTTAACTATCCGAATTCCAAATTTGCTCACACAGAGGTTTCATCCACCTAGTCACCAGTCTATACCCTATTCCACAGTTGATGGCATGTTGGCTGACATGGGACCAGCACAGAGTTCTGATTCAGTATTTCCTTTCAGTGTCGACATACAATGCTGTTTGTCATTTATTTGGTTCATCTGGAAATATTTCCAGGATTTATCTGCTGCATGGAACTGAAGAATATTACTTCCAACACATAACCAGGGTTGCGAGCAATCAGATGCTTCCTTTGGTTGCAGGCGTAAAGGGATTTACTCCGCTAGCCGATTTTATATGGTCTTTTTGATGGTATTCAAGTCTGAGATCTCAAGTGGATCTTGCTCTTTTCCATGTGTTTCAGATTTTGGAACCCTGAGGTAATCTGGTGTAGTTATGTTTCAGAGTATCTTAAGTTGGTGCCTAGGTTACACTGGCTTATGGTGTTTCAGTGTCTCCTCCCCATTTGTTTGAGTTGGTGTCTTGAACCTTATGTTGACTTTTGCGGCTGTTTGACTTTTCTGGAGGATACTTGGGTGTATCCTTTGAACTTGGGAGTCCAACAGACAGATGGAGGGTTCTTACTGCTGTTAGTTTTATTACACGTAGTATAACTCCCATAGTTTTGTTGACCTCGACGATTGATGGTTCATCAGGCGGTACCTCCCAGAAGTAAAACAGGTTATCCTTTTTGTATCTGTGTACTAGGTATATCATGTTGAAATTCTGATAATGAAGTCCATCCTGGGTATTCTGACAGGAGTCAGGATATCAAACGCTGAGTGTCAATCATCTTCGAATGTGTCTTTCGCTTGCTATGGCAGCTAATGTGTGCAGCAGTCAACATTGTTGATTGGTCCAGTTTAGATTTAGGACAGGTTGCCATTTTCACGTTCTCCTGGCTTTTTACACAGTTTCCAGTTGATAGTGAGACAATGCAGTCCCACCAAATCCAACCACCACTTGCTTCTCTTCTATAGAAAAGGATGACAAAGAATACAACCGAGCATTAACCTACTGTGATGTGTTTACATTTCACAACACATTTACAAACAAAAAGGGGAAAGAGATAGGAGTGGGTTTCTAAGTTCCCTGTCCCTCGTTGCTTGTTGTAGAGCTTTTCTAGCTCTGATAGTGAGTGAGATATCTTTTCACTCTATGTTTCTTCTGTTGTTACTGGGACTATTAGATGAGTGAAGCCATCCTTTTTATCCAACACTTTGCTAGTGCATTTGTCATACCTTGAAGAGAATAGTCCAGAAATAGGCTCTTTTGATTCCTCGTCTCCATTCCTTCACTATAATCAGCATTAGGCCAAGGCTAATGACCATACGGTTCACCTTTTCTTATGTACTGACATGCACAAGGATTCTTACATCAACATCCTCTAATCCCCAGGGGCAACATTAAAATGTATATTCCCACAGTAAACAGTAACAGTCAGGACCAGAGTAAAATTCTCATAGCAGAGAAAGCAAATATACATTTCTCTGATATTAAGTGCATGATAATCATACACAATAATTAATCTTAATGATGATGCAAGGAACCTAGCTTTTTGGATTTCCTCTGGGGTTAATCCATAAACTAAAACATACATTGTTTTCCCCCACTGCTTACAGCAACATGAGGATAGTGACCGCTGTGATATATTTTGCCAATTACTGCTATTATTCGGAATGTATTTATCAGAATAACTTTTGCTGTCTTTGTTCTTGAATTTATATTCTCAAACATGGCAATTCGCTAGCACTATTTTATGAAATGATTACATGTCCCTCACTCATATTGAGTGGTTGCTAATATGTTAACAAGAAGATTTGTACCAGCTTTGGCACGATAGCTTCAAGTTTCAAATTAGACTTTAGCAGAAACAAGTTCTCTACTATGATGTATGTTCATGCAAGGTGTACTCAAAAGTCTGCTTCCACATGGAGAAATTGTACCTTTGAAAATGTCTTTTAGAGTTCAATCTCTATAGTACATAGATTATTTGCAGATTTCTAAGCATAGATAGTGAGACAATGCATAGAAGTTATTTAACCATAGGAATATGAAATTGACAGACACGAGTTCTCTACTGTGAAGAATGAATCCGGAGTCTGCTCCTACATTGAGAAAATCTCTAGAATGTTTTTCTCACATGAGTTTGATACTCTACAGCACCCATGATATTTATAGGTTATAAGCATTGCTGATGAGATATAGGTTCACAATGCCTATAAAAGGTTTTAACATAGGAATATAAAATTGACAAGCATAGGAAAAAATTACAGCGTGGCCTGGAATGGCGCTTAGAGGTAAAAATCAATCAGACTCCAGTTTACAAGAATTGTTGATTTATCATTCTAACTAATTCTTAATTAAACACAATGGTATATGTAATACATCAATACGTATTAATAATGTAGATTTTAACATACCAATGGCTGCAGAGAATGATGGTTTTTAAGGAAAAAATGCCTTTCCCCACACAGGGAAACTTTTACGTGTCCGCTCTTTGTGTTGCACTGACCAAAAATGGCTACAAAGAGCCTTTGTTTTACAATCAGTCCCGGTCTTGCCAGGTACGTGAAAGAAAACTAAGGCCATATTTTAACCTACTGCCAAATAAATTAGGCTCTGTTTTATTTTCTACTCCTACACTAAGTAAGATACTTAAACAGTAATTATCAGGGATTTGTATTTTTAAGGGCGTCAAAAGACTGTAGTTAGTAGAGACGTTTTTGTATGCCACACAACCATGCGCTTGGTTGGGCGAGCAGTGAGTCCCACCTCTCGGCGCCTACTAAACATCCTCTCTAAAGACTTCGTTGTCACTAGCGATCAGTATAACATCCATGAACGAAATAATGGACGGATCATGGCCCCTCATCATGCGAGTAAACAGACTAGGCGCATTGCTAAGTCCAAAGAGCATGACCTAGAACTCGTAGTGCCCACTAGGAGTACTGAAAGCCAGCAGGGGTCGGACCTCCGGTTTGACTGGGATCTGATAATACCCCCTACTCAGATCAACTTTGGAGAAGTACCTAGCCTGGTGGAGCCTAGCGAATAACTTGGTTGGATTTGGTAAGGTTTCTACCTGAAACTGGGTGTGGCTGTTCAGGTGTCGATAATCTATACACAACCGGTGCTCTCTACTTGGCTTGCGTAGCAAAACCACCCCCACATTGTAGGGTGATGTGGATGGCGCATTCACGTCATCCTTCAGCAGTTTCTGTATTTCCTCTTCCAGGGCTCTCTCTTTAGAGAATGGCACTGGGTAAATCTTTTGGCGGATAGGATCTTGTGAGATCAAGGTCATATCGAACTCGACCAATCCCTCCGGCCGGGTTTATCAGTCAGTATCTGCTGATGGGACTCCAAGACTTGGGCTATCTTTTCTCTCTCTTGGGGAGTCAGATCAGGGTTCACTTGCACATCCCGATAGGTTTCTTGGTGCACTAGTGGATACTGCCGGCCCTCGTCAGGTCCTGTTTCAGTCTCTACGGCGATTGCCATCGCCATGAGGTGGGCTGCTTTGTCACCGGGTCTCTCCTCGTATTTCCGCAGGAGATTAATATGGGACATCTTCGACTTTCCCCGGATCCGGATCTGATAATTGGTTCTGGATACCACCCGTTCCACAGGAAATGGTCCTTGCCATGTTATCTCCAGTTTGTTGGTTCCCGTTAGGAGTAGCAACAAGACTTTGTCTCCCATCTCTAGAGATCTGTCCTTAGACTTGCGGTTGTAGTACGCCGCTTGTCTTTTTCTGGCCTTTCGCAAGTTCTGAGCTGCCAGAGCCCAGCCCGTGTGAAGCTTTTCTTTCAGCTCCTCCACATATTTATAAGAGGAGATCTCTTCTTCTGACGTTCCCTCCTCGGTCCAACTCCTCAGCAAAGCCTCCAGTGGTCTTTTGATTGGTCGACCAAACAGCAGAGTAGCTGGTGGTAGTCCTGTCGAGCCATGAGGCACTTCCCGATAGGCGAAGGGTGCTGCTGGGATGTATTCATCCCACCTATTAGGTTTTTCTTGTGCAAGTTTTCGGAGCATCGTCATCAACGTTCCGTTGAATCGCACGACTTATCCATTAGCTTGAGGGTGGTAAGGGCTGGTGTGAATGTGGTTGGAATACCCTAAATACCTCCTCCATGAGTTTCCCACAAAACTGGGACCCATTGTCGGTCAGAATCTGATTAGGGAAGCCTAATGTGCGAAAGGCCTCCATCAGTTCGTCAGCCACTCGTTTCGAGTCAATGGTGGTCAGTGGTATAGGCCTCAGCCCACATCGTACGGCAATCCACCATTATGAGGATGTACATGTTCCTTCTCTTAGTCCTAGGAAGAGGACCTACGATGTCGATGGCCACCCTCTCAAAAGGAGAGGTCATTATGGGCATGTCACCCAAGACCACCGGTGCTGTCCAGTGTTTCGGTTACCACCCTTTGGCACTCGGGGCATGACTTCACATACCGACGCACATCGTCGGTCATTCCTGGCCAATAGTAATGGCAGGAGATTCGCTGCATGGTGGCGTCAATACCCATATGCCCGCTAAACGAGATGGTATGCCCCATATGAAGAATTTGGGAACGGTAGGCCTTCGGGACTACTAACTGACCTTTTAGGTTGTCTCCCCTTCCAGCTCTCCGGTAGAGCAGCCGATTCTTCATGTAATACTGCCCCCGTTTTGGTGTGTCAGCACTTCCCTGCAGCTTCTTGTAGCAAGTACGTAGGGTTTCATCCTCACTCTTGGCAGTTTGAAACTCCCCAGGTAGGGGGTTAGAGACTTGCATCTGCCTCATCGGTTCCAGACTGGGAGCGAGTCTGATTGGCTCCCATGTGGATTGGCTCCTTGGGCATTCCCAGGAAGACATATCGGCAACCAAGGATGATGGGAAAGATAGGATCGTTCAATACAGCGGCCCTAATTGTTCTGGTGACATATCTCGACCGAATCTCCACTTGGGCGATGGCAGCTTCATGCCACCGCACTCTTCATTGCAGACTATCTCCATGGTCTCCCCTGTCTTTTCTGGGTGTACCAGATTGGCGGTAATTACTGCCTCCCCGTCCAGTCCAGTGTCATAAAGACCCTCAACTTGTTGGCCGTTAACTTTTATCAGTTAAACTACAGATGGCCTATCTTGGTCTGGAGTCTCTTTACCGGCTTCAAGCTTTTCGATGGACTCCACTTTTGGTTCCACTAGGCAGGCCGCGAATTGGGAGTCTTTCGGCTTTGATCTGCTGTCTTTGGTATTCGACCTGCAGTGTTTGCACCATCTTCCCTTCCAGAGTTTTTTCGGGGAAGACTGCTGTGGGTTCTGGTTCCCCTCCTTCGACTCCTCCGGACTCTTGTCAGTGGATTTTTCATTAGATTCTACCTTCCGTGAATGAGAGTTTTTAGTTTTATTTTTAGTCTGTCTTGTCCTGACTTTTGGGATTTTGGGGATGGGTTTCACTAGCCTCCCCATGAACTTCGACGAATCGTTCGGATAGCTTAGCCACGACGTCCACACGTTCCGCCCCTTGTTCTCCCAAGAAGGTCTTAAGAGGTTTCGACATATGTTTACGCATCTGGTCTACTATCATGAGTTCTTCGAGACTTTCGTAGTCATGAGCGAACCCAGCTAAATCCATCCATTTATGGAGGTAGGATTTCAGACGCAGACTGTAGGCGGTGAACAGCTCACCCGGCTCTCGTTTCGCGGATCGAAACTTCTTCCGGTAAGTGTGCGACGTGACTTCAAAACGTTTGAGTAACGCGGTCTTCAACTCGTCGTAGTTGTTCATGTGTTCGGGCGGCAAACGCGAGTAGACCTCGAACGCCGTTCCGCGTAATCCCTGAGACAACTTAAGACACCATCTGTCCTTATCCAGACCCATAGCGACAGACATTGCCTCGAATTTCTGTAAGTACTGGTCTATCTTTTCTTTGTCTTCCTCATAAATAGCTAGAGGAAACTTGATGGCATGGTAACCATGTCTACCCAAGGTAGGTGAACCAGGGAGAGAGGAACTTCCCACTGCTCCCTCAGTTTCCCTGCCAGATTGTGCCCTGAGCTCGAGTTCCCGCATTCGGTACTCATGTTCTCGTTTCTAAGCTTCCTGTTCAGCTTCTAATCTCTTAGCAGCCTGCTCAGCTTTGAGTTCTAATTTTTTAGTGGCTTGCTCAGCCTCTATTCTTTTAGTCTCCAACTCCATCTTCTTTAATTCCAACTCTGTCTTCCGATCTTCTCTTTCCGCCTGACGGAAATCTCTCTCCACCCTCTGTATGTACTCTGATAGTGCAGGACCTGACAGGCCCATTCCTTCACCTCTTGCCCGCAGTTCTGCCATATCGAGTTTGGGAGTTGCCATAGCAAGTGCGGGTGTGAGTTGTGTAAATGCAAAATCAACAATGCAATAGATAAATAATCAATATACAGATCTGATGTATACACACGACACAGCACGCCACAAGCTCAACTATCAGTGACAAGAGTAGAAGTAGGACCAAAGACCTACGCAGACTTATGTAGAGATATTAGGAATGTTGTGTCCTATCAATAATCACCAGAGCTGAATCATTACCATCCCGGACGAGCCCCCAAATTAAATGTCATATAGCTTCCCTGGGGTGAAGGGAACAGGCTATCGCATTTATTTATCAATATCTATACATACATATATATCTATATTTATTTATATATAGTTATATATACTCTCGGGATGACTTCAGATCTGGGACTGGGACACTTTCAGTCTGCTACCCCACCAGTCTTCAGATACCTATCTCTCTCAAAACCAACCAAGGGATGTTATCCTTTCAAACATCGTCCTGAATAAATGACGCAACTCTGGCATCTACAAACTCAATAACAAAAGTGTATTATACAAAGGAAAGTGAAGATAATGTGGATGTAGTGCAGATCTGTCTGGTGTGCTGATTGCTATAAGACAGTAAGTTGAGGCAGCCACATGAAGAAGGTCATCACTGTACAGATGTCAGAATTCCACATAAGAAGGGTATGGTACTTAGCTTCTCGCTGAAGGTCCTCCGTCTTCGACTAGATATCACCTGGAAAGCAAGTCCGGATAATGTGACCAGAACATGTATCTGAATTACATTCATTAAGCTCATCCAGTTGCGCTCACGTAGATGCCTCCATAATAGGTCCAATCATAGTAGCACAGTTTCTCAATTTAAAGTTCAGAGAAGTTCATAGTTCATAACCAGAGTTCCATTTGACTAAGAGTCACCGTCAAAAACCACAGTTCGGGTGAAACAAGTGTTTCTTGATATCACACAGTTGTTGGGTAGTCGGGTAGGTACTAAGTGTGGCACAGATGGACGATTATACAAACCATACTTGCCCAGCAGCCTTCGTTTTGAATGGTGGATGACTTATCCTGGATCTGCTCTGAGGGCATATATGACTGACCGGGTAGTGGGCAGTAGGATCACCTCACGTTAGTTGGTCTGTCCAGACTGCTGATGTTTACACATAATGATTGTTTTACTGACTGTCCATCACACCTCTCCAGGAGGTAGAATCTGGAAAAAAAATGACACAGGCAACCTTCTGTGAGAATCACATGATCATGACCCACCACATGGGGATAGACATCCTCATAGTACTCAGAGAATGAATCACCCCCTAAGATGGGTGGTGGTTCAATTACAGACTATGTCTCAATGTCAGAGGAAGAATAAGGTCTGGAGTCTGACAAGTAGCGGAATAGATCATCTGTTTCCCTGGACTGGGGATAGAGTGAACCCACGGTGACTAGTTATGAGTTTCTGCCCCCAGTTCCCCAGTGGAAGACTTTTAATGACATACAGGGTTAGAAGGTCTACAGTACCCATAGGCAAGATGGCCCTGAAGGAGGGCCGTTGGCATAACCCCCTTCCAGCTCTTCCCTTGGGGTCCTGCTTTCCCCAGTTCATCTCCCCTGCAACCATCAGACATGTCTGTAGCATCACTTCTCCCTCTTTCCCCTCCCCGTTGTTCTCCTCACAGGAACCCACTATAAACTAGAATGGTAGTCCGTTAGGGCGACCTTGAACACAAGGTGTATGAGGAAGACAAAGAAAACTAGCAGTCGCCCTACCAAAAGACGCGAACTTCGACACACGCAGGATCGCTCAAATGACAGTCGATTCGCCGCGGACATTCTCATGAGATTCGTCTTGACCGGCCTAGTCGGAGGATACCCCACTCGGCAGGGTTTAGTTACGATTTCACCGACTTCCGGTTGTGTGCACTACGCGTGAGTTCAAAGGCGGCCCAGTAGTGCCATGAAATCACCAACAAGCCAATCCGATTTTTCCCCAGCCATTTTCTGGCGCGCGACACTAAGCATGCGTTATTTTTCCTGTCTCGGCAGTGCACTGTTGGCAACATTACAGACTGTTTAAAACAGGCCTGATGAAAATGGGGTCAAATAAACAGCAGTAGCTGCAGCATTTTATAGGCTACCCCTTGACCTACGGGTGAACACGGCTGCATGCACTATGCAACATTGTGTGATCGGGAGTTCGACACGAACCGATCCAAGAATAGTCACATTCTTACCTTTTTATTCTGTCATGCAGTTAGAAGTATGGAACATTAGTCCAACTTAGGGACATACTGTCAACCTTCCTCAAACTGTATGTTGACACTGGAACCAATTCTTCAAATCACTGCTGCCAGACAGAAGTTCTTGCCAGCCGATCAGACAACCATCAGTTCTCTCAGCTGCTAGCGAGGTTACTGCTATTGCGCAGTTAAGACACTACTTCCGGTGTCATAATCCAGAACTTCCCAGAATCCAGGGGCGTAATCCTCTACTCCGTCAGAAGTAAAATTACTTGGATTATCTCCCTTTGACTACTGGGTGGGTGTAGGCCGAGAGATCTCGTGTGTCTGGTAATTGTGGCCTTCTGACAATTGTGGCATTTTGGTAATTGTAGCCTCTCCTGGTCGCATCCTCCAGTCATTCTGTGACAACAAGAGAGGGAACAGGACACAACCTTGTCGTACTTCCGACCTTATGGTGAATGTTTCTGACTGTCCTCCAGTTGCTATGCATTCACTGTTGTTGTATAAACTTCTACATAGGTTTGGTAGATGTGTACTCACTCAATATTGTTTAAGGATTTCCCACAGCTTGTTTCTATCTACTTTATCAAATGCCTTTTCTTGGTCGACAAAGGCTAAGTAGAGTGTTTCATTGAATTCGATTGATTTTTCTATAAGTTGTCTAAGAGCAAAAATGGCATCTGTACATCCTTTGTTTTTCCTAAATCCAAGCTGCGTTTCGCTTAGCTGGGGTTCTAAAGTAGTTCATAATCTTCTTTCAAGAATTTTGCAAAATATTTTCCCAGTATGACTCAACAGTGAAATGCTTCTGTAATGTGTGTAGTCTATTTTGCTGCCTTTGTTTCTCCAAATCGGGATAATTATGGCGTTTCCCCTGTCTCGTGGTGTCTGTTGTTCTACCCAAACATAGTTGAATAGTCTATGTAGCCATGCTGTTCCTATTTCTCTTGCTGCTTTAATTAGTTCGTTTTGTATTTCATCTTGTTCTGGTGATTTTTTAAATGGCGCTAATCTGTCGGCTTCTATAATTTCTTCTTTCAGTATGTCTAGTTCTAGTTCTTCGGTGGCATCTGTATCGGTTTCTTGAATTTATGTGACATCTGATGGGATGTTGAGAATCTCTAATGCTCCGAATATCTAGTGCTCAACACTCGTTTGGAGGGATCGCTACAGAATCGACATGAGACAGTCAAAGCTGTAGATCTTAGAAGAGAAAGTTAAAAGTTAAAGTTAGTTGCATATCCTTTACAGGATGTCGCAGTCAATACCAGAATTATTTTTGGAGCTGTTGTGATCTCTTGGCAAGTTCACTTCAGTAGTTTGCCATTGCTTTCTAAACAACCGGCACCCATACCATTTCGTAAAAAAACAACGCAATGTGGTATGCTACCAAATCGGTCGTAGCTGTGTTTCGAAGGTAGGTATGCTAGATAACGAACTGCTTCCGTAACGCCATCGCCACGGAGCGTTAGATGAGAAAGTAACAAAACTCAAAATAGATGATGTAAGTTGTTTGTAATGTTAGTTCATGTTAAAGTGAATAAACCGAAGCTACTTCGTTGTGACAAGATCACCTTGGGTAGTGAGAGTTAACCACCCCCGAGGTGTCTCTAGCACTCCCGTGTATTCTAACCCCATAGGTTGGACAGGTAGATACACTGTTTCCTCTGCTGTTGACCTCGTATTAGTTAAATATGTCTACAAGCCCCTCCAGATTCTAGACCTCCACTAACTACCTACTCCCTTGGAACAATGAACACTGAGGCATCGTCCGAGACCACACTCAATAATTGCACAAAGAGTAAGTCAACATACATAAAGTTTATTCTACCCTTGAGAATATAGAACTGAAATGAACATCCTGATAGAATAATCTATTTACACAAGTAGAGGATAGAGTAGAGACAGAATCAGAGACATGGCTCAATCATCATAAGGCTGAGAAGTAGATTGAATGCAGATGTCCCATCCAGTCGGTCCGCCACTCACCCAGCTTCCTTCCAGTGAGATGACTAGAACCTTGGAGACCACTCCGTCCCCCGAGCTTGGATCGACAACAAGAGAGTTACTCCTGGACCTCACTCAACTGGACGAACTGCAACTCCATCACTTCCTAGTGAGTCACTGCTAAAGTTAATAAACAGTTCTCTGTACACAGCCTGGCTGGGAGACCCTCCTCCTTGAGGTGACCCCAGTTACTCTTGACTTTAATCAATGTCTGTAGCCAATGACCAATCTAGTGGTCCCTAAGTCGTAGCGAGTACCCCTGGACAGGTAATAAGCCAATGACCAATCTAATGGTCCATAAGTCGTAACAAGTACCCCTGGTTGGGTAATAAACCAATGACCAATCTAATGGTCCCTAGATAGTAGTACATTCATACCCCTGGTTGGGTAATCAGATAGTTTTGCTGATCCTTCACTAGAGTCCTACAAGAAAACAGTTCAATTTCTAGACTCTATAAGTACACCATTTTAGTCATGCACGTATTTCATCCGGAGGCAACACTGTTCAGTTAGGACAATAATTAGTTGTCCGCTAGACCTGATAACCATTGAATTAGTTACTATACGGAAGCTGGTGTAGGTCTCATCATGACCTGCCACTAAAGCTGTCGTAGGAACCGCACAAGTTTATAGATCAATCTTGCTTCACGTTTCCGACGTTTAAGCGGAACCACATTAGGCTTGGACTGGATGCGCTCCCAGAGCTGAGGTTATCCATACTTGATACACCTCACTGGGTTAATCTAGCTACATCAATCACAAATAGTCTATTGTCTATTAACAGTGAGCATAATTGCTCAGGTTTCTGAACCTCTCCTTCATTGCTGAAATAGAGCATCTGCTAATTCAGAAAAACGACACAAACCATCACGTCCCACATGTGCAATTCAGGGAACTGGAATCACTGGATAACATTCAGTCATGATGATTCACCCTTTCACATGATGTGGATCAGTCTGGCGTGATAAGTAAGTGAATCTACCCTTCGCTGTGGTACACGAAGTGGTTTCAGGTAAACAACAATTGTAGTAGACTGGTTCCTCAACAGGCAACTCCTGAAAGGAAGAGCGATCGGTGAGAGTATTCTGGCAAACATTGGTTCACATGCATCCTATCCCTGACTACTCAACCTTCAGTCAGGCTCTATAGTTATTCAAATAACGAAAGCATGATCTCTATATTGAGAGTAGTAAAGCATGGGTTTCTGTCAATGTCAGCTGGCCTCAAAGAACAGCCCGTCAAACAGAGTAAGTAATCAGAATGCCGAGTCTGATCTTATGTCTCACCTATCCCTAATCATCTATCAGTTGTCGCTAACGTCACTAGCTAGGGTAATCAGTTATCATAGTTCTAAAATTAACAGAACTAAACCTTAAGGTGAAGAGTCCCTGGACTCGTTCAATCCATTGAATATGTTCAATAGTAAACATAATACTGATCACTGTACCATCCCTCGGGATATTGGGATAATACATGATCACATCAAGTATTTACACACACCGTTTTGCTGGTGGGACATCCTGCCCACCCTATAGCAAAACCCTTCTTATCAGACTCTTCCCTAGAGTCAAGAAGCCTTCTTGGTAAAACATGTTCCCCACATGTTCCAAGGGTTATGTTCCAGTTCTGCCCTTCCAAGTGGATTAGCCTTAGCCTGGACCGAACTTCATAGCTGGCCTGGTCTGCCAGCACCATACTTTCATAACTTGCTTTCAATCCCCATATCCCATCTGTCCCCGTGTCTCATACAACCTCCTTTTGTCCCTCCATACGTCTATCACACCAGCACTGACTCGCACTTGTGCACGTAGGAAGGAAGGGGACAGTAAAGACAAGAATTAAAAACGCATGTTTACATCGCGACGGTACGCATTGTTATCCTGCGTCGAACCACTCGGCGTTCAGTACCGCTCCAAGAAGTATCACATAACATGACCTAATATATATACATCATGACACATCATATACATATATATATCATCAATGAAGACTTACCTTCTCGCAGAAATCCTTTGTTCCACACAATGAATTCACTATTACGTCATTACACAATAGTATCATCATTCCCTGTGGTTAAGCACTATGTGCTCTGTTTACTTAATAGCTAAGCACATCCCTGTCTGAATATCCACCTAACAACTTACCTTGCTAACCAACAGTTCTTCGAGCTTCAGCTACTGAGTGACATAAGTTTAGGTTCATATCCTATACTAGTAACTATGTCATATTACAAAACAGCAACATAGTATATGCAACGATTTGCCACCCATGGTAAATACAAGTTGAACACAAATAGCCAATATCACAGGCCTACATTTCAAGACTGTAATTCAACTACACACGCTTGTAAACAAACGCAACACACGGCCTAGTTTTCAGCGACGTTATCGGTCGATTTCTCATTAGCAATGCAAAGACAACCAAATATTTAATGAGCTCAGAACGATTGCGTTTTGTGAACAATTACAAAGTTAAATTAATTAACCAAGTAAATACCTGAATGGTTTGAACCAGACTCCAGTCAGCTATCAGAACTGTTCATTGGACAACCATGCCGCAATGTGATAACAGTCAGCTGCAACTTGGTTGAGGATAGACGCTGTACAAATTGGCTTAACAAGCCCTGCGTCTTCTCTCCTTGAGAGTCAGAAAGTGAATGCCTATTCTAGCCACATTTCCCCAACGTGCAAACTCATGCGCACGAGAAGTTAGTGCTCCTTGAGAAAAGTCAACTTCTCGGACAACATTCATTCCCCGCACTAGAATTCTAGATCTTTCTGCACGGGAATTTGGTGAAGCACCCGGAAACCCGGGTCAGTCAAATCCCGGTGTTTCGAGACGATTCTAGACTGAAACTTCTCATCGGCTTCCCTCCGTCTATTTATAACCGGGAAAGTCCCCGATGGCGCGACAAAATAGTGCGGAATCCCGACGACAACCGACAGATAAAGCGCCGTTTCGTCACATTCGTACAATTTGCGTATTAGATCATGTTAATTATAAAATGAAGCCAGCAGATGTAATTTGCTTGTAATGTAAGTTCATGTTAAAATAAGTAAACTAAAGCTAGTTGATGAAAGTTGTCTGTAATGTTAATATTAATATACCTACGAAGATTTACTTACTCCTGTTCTATTTTCTTTCTTGTCATACCGTTTACCAATTGCAACGGTTCAAAAATAATCTCTAATGTACGAAACTATACTTACATTTGCACTTCCAGTAGCGTAGATTCTGCAAGTCCACATTTTAGAACATCTCATAACAGTATTTAGACAATAAAAGTGGTTCGTTGCTAGCCCGCTCCTTTTAGCAGTTGTGGGATGTGGATTTTAATTTATGAGAATATTATGTGAAGCTGTCTAGGGGATTTATTGATTCTCTGGTCACTTGTTAGAATGCAGGGTGATTAGGGATATTTACCACAAACCCCAGGAGAACACAGTTCAATCCTTAAAACCATGGCATCTGTGTGTAGGTTTCCCTTTGTAGATTAGATCGTTTTCCCATTATCTGGGTACCGAATTAATGCACTCAGTTATGTTCCTAATATTTATCCACTTGTAATTGGCTGGTGACTATTTTATAATCCATAATCCTGAAAGTGAAAAATCACACACCATATATCCCCTCCTTTGGGGCTAGAATCACGAATATTCTGTTGCCATAGGCTCGGTGCCCTTTTTGTGAAATTTGGTGCCTCAGGTTGGTCATACTTCAGGATTTCCACTTAAGCTTTGCAGAAGGTCTGATGAAAAGTTGACGTCCAGTCAGCTTCTCGGCTTATAATATCCGACTACCAAATTGGCTTACACAGAGGTTTCACCCACCTAGTCGCGAGTCTATAACCCATGGCATTTAGGCTGACATTGGACCGGCAAGGAATTAGTCGTTGTTATCTAGTCCAGTGTAGAACTTTAATTGACTGAGAGGCATCTCATGGTAGTATCTGTGACTAGGGCCACAATTGATCTATACCTACATATATCCACAAATGAATAAATCTAGCACAGTAACAGGTTTGCAAACAATTAGATGATTCCTCTTGTTGCTGATGTAGAGGCATTTAGTTGCTTTCATATGGTCTTTTATCTGATAGGACTCAGGTTTTGGATCCCTGAGGTAATCTGGTGTAGTTATGGTTTTCAGTTGGTACCTTGGTTGTATTGGTTCAGTGTCTTCTCCATTTGGGTGAGTTGGTGTTCATATCAAGAACTTGGTGTTGAATGGCTGAATGGTTGAATCCCATGTTTGACTGTTGCAGCTGTGAGACGTTCTTTCGAAGACTTATCCATTGTTGGATATTAACTTGGTAATCCAACCAATAGTTGAAGGGTTTTCACTATTGCTAGTTTTAGTAACTTGTAGTAGGATTGTCCCATAGTTTCACTGATTTGGTTGAATGTTGAGGCCATAGGTGATACTTCTCAGAAGTAAAGCAGACGAAACACTGTTGTCAGTTACTCTGTTGATCTTCATCTTTGTGGATTATTAGATCTTGAAGTCCATCCTGGATATTCCTACTGAAATATGACTTCCTCAATCACACCGTCAGTTGTCTTCGTATGTATCTCTTTTGCTGCGTTTGCAGCTTATGAGTGCAGCAGTAAACATTGATGTATTTCTAGATCCAGAACATGGTTAAGCCATTTAGTCCTGACTCACCTTCACCAGGCTGTTAACCCAGGATCCTGATGATAGTTATGAAATGCAGTCCCACCACATTCAACCACCACTTGCTTCTCTTCTATAGAAAAGGGATGACAAGAATACAACACGAGCATTAACCTACTGTGGTATGATAAAAGGTTTACAACACATTTACAAACAAAAATACAACCAACTTTGACCAGAAGGGGAAAAGAGTGGGTGTCCACATTCCACTGTCCCACGTTGCTGGGTGTAGCCATTCTGAATCTTAATAGTCAGTAAGGTATTTTCTCACTTTATATTATGTTCTGTTGTTACTGGGACTATTAGATGAGTGAAGTCATTCTGTCCATCCATCATGTTGATAATGCTTCTCTCTCTACTTGAAGATTCTAGCCTATACAGAATCTCTGTGGTTTCTAATGCCGCGTCTTCCTTTTGGCACTATAATCAACCTTAGGTCAAGGCTATTCAACATTGGCTTCTTAAGTACGGACATCCACATATTTCCTACATCATCTCATGTTTCCACAGGAGTCACATTACAATGTGTATTTCCCAGTAAAAAGTAACAATCAGGACAGAAAAATTCTCATACAGAAAAAAAACATACATGTACATTTCTCTGATATCAAGTACATGATAATCATACACAATAATATTGATCATAAAATTTGATGCCGGAGCCAATGGTTTTGAATTTTCTTCAGGGGTTAATCCCTAAGCTAAAACATACATTGTTTTCCCCCAATGCGTACAGCACATGAGGATAGTAACCGCTGTGATATATTTTGCCAATGATTGCTAATATTCGGAGTGTATTTATTAGAATAACTTATGTAGCATGGTCCAGTCTTCTGAATATTGCAAGCAATTTATTCACATCAATCTTCGCTTCTGTTCCAACTACAGTGAGGTAATGCGGATTGAAGGTACATCCTATCCGAACATTCATTTCTATCACGCGTTTACTTCCTTTGTTCTTGAATTTATATTCTCAAACATGGCATTTCCCTAGCAATATTTTATGAAATGATTATATGTTCCTCCTCATATGGAGTGATTACTAATCTGTTAACAAAAGGATTGTACTAAAATTTAGCACTATAGTTCCAAGTTACAGATTATGAGGTGGCAAAGCATTTTATCCCCTGAGTAAGAGTCAGGAATATGCGTAATCATTTGTATGTCCCTGCATGGATAAAACAATTACAGAGATATCCTTAACAGTGAATTTGCCTACATAGGATATTTGAAAGTGGCAGACACCAGTTCTCTACTATGAAGTATGTAATCAAGAGTCCCACATTGAGAAATTGTTTCTTTGAAAATGTTCTTTAGAGTTTATCTCTACAGTACATAGATTATTTGCAGATTTCTAAGCATAGATAGTGAGATATAGTTCACAGAAACGAGTTCTCTGAATATGTTCCTGACATGCGAGTTGATACTCTACAATACACATAATCTTTATAGATAAGTACTATTAGTTAGATATAAGTTCATAATGCCTATACAAGATCTTAACATAGGGATTTGAAATTGTAAAACATAGGGAAAATTACAGCGTGGCACCAACATGTGCTTCATTGGTAACCATCATCCAGCCTGGTTTAAGAGAATTGTTGACTTACTATTCTAACTTATTCTTAATCAAACATACTGGTCTATGTAATACATAAATACATCTTAATAATGTAGATATAAAATACCAATAGCTTCAGAGAATGATGGTTTTAAGGCAAAATTGCCTTTTCCCCACACGGGGAAACTTTTACATGTCTGCTTCCTTTGTTTGTCTGAACTAAAATGGCTACACTCAGCCTTTGTTTAAAACTAGCCGGTCTTGGCCAGGTGCCTGAACCAAAATAAAGCCAAATAAATTAAGCTGTGCCATGGTCAGTCTATCGATGTTTTAATTCCTACTCCTACATTAAGCAAGATACTTAAACAGTAATTGTAAGGGTTTGTTTATTTTTAAGGGAGTCAATGATAGGAAAGGGTAAGGACGTTCTAATATACCACACGCCTCCCCCATTTAAGCCATTTATTTCTTTCAGAAAATAAATGGTCAAGTAGTCCTCTACAATTTCCGTCTTTACATTGACTCACCTAGTATCCCTCCCTTATATTTACTACTACATTTCTTTCCTATGTTAGAATCTACCAGAGTCACGCCCATTTTCTTCTAGTCACGACAACTGGCATAACCTTAAAGGCTTATTTCCCTTTTAGTGAAAGAGTGTAGGACCCTCTCCACTGTTGTCAGCTATGGTTTCAAATATGCGTGGTTATCTGATAATTTGCTACTTTTAGTACTGGTTTGTCTGCATCAAACCGGTTTTTTGAATCAATTAAAATATCATCATTAAGCTTGCCATAGCTAGATGATACTCTTCATATGAGATCATTTGCTGAATTTCTTTTCCCACTATATTTAGTATGGCGTTAGGAACTGGAGAAAGTCCTGTGTACTCCTACATGGGTTATTAAGAAATCTAACATCTGCATTTTGCTGACTCTGGGTTTTGTGCTTCCACTCCCCTCAGATTCTTTTCCCAGCAGAAAGTCTCTTCTCTCCTTGTAGTTCATTATGGTCTATGTGTAACCACTGCTAACGTAAAGTATGACTAGTTGGGATATATGACAGCTTGATTTCTCTCTTATTAGATTATCAATCTTGAGATTATGTTAAAACCAACGGTTAATTCTGCGTCTACTGATCGCATATTAAACTCGCCCGTCTCCCTGTAAGTTAGACATTTGTTTTAACTATAGATCTGATATTTAAAGGAAGCTAAAGATGGTTCCTGTTGTATACATTTTCATCCAACACATCATGTGTTTGGGTTATTAGTCAAGTATGGAATTTTCCCGATCGGTTTTAATAACTGATCGGTTAGAGTTGCGTCCCTTTCACTTGCGGGTTTACCCGGAGAATCTCGATCTAACATGTAAACAACGGTCCAACTTTTCTAGATTTCCGTTCTGAACCGAATATTCCGGGGAACATGAATCTATCAGAAATGAAGTAATTCTTAGCTTACTCTCTCTCTCTCTCTCTCTCTTTTCCTTATAATCGAGATCTATTTTACGCTAGAATCCTTATTAGTAATTCTAAGTTGATGTGTTTGAGTTTCACTCTGTATTTGTTGCTTTGGTTTTGAATTACTAGCAATTTTGCGTCGCTTGGCGTACATTGATCGTCGTCTGCCTCCCTCCAGGTTTTAGACTATTTTCAACTTGGCAACAGACATTGTAATGTAGGTTCAGACGTACTGTCTCCTACTAGATATAATCAGTTCAGTGAGAAGTTAAAAGCTCCTTTTATGGTTCCTGTTTATAGTCTTCCAGACAATCAAGTTGTTGGTTCACTTTCCAGTTATGGATGTGGGTTATTTGTCCTTTGTAAAATTACTGGTACATATGTAAATCCCTCTCATACTGGCGTTTCCTGCGTTGTTCCTCAAGATAACAGGTAAGGTACTTTTAAATTTTCTCTGCAGTTTTGTTTTCATCCGTTTAATACGTGGAAACTCTGGATTTGTTGAGATTGACGAAGGTCTATTCTCTTGAACTGTTATATTAATTTACTAGCTGGATTCCTGATTGAAATTCCTAATCTAGTAAACATCAAGCAATTCTTCAGCTATATGCTCCAATTTGCTTGGTTTTTACACAGCTATATTCCATTCTTCTAGCATGGGTTCGCTGTATAAGTCTTAGGCGTTTCCTCTCTCTTTACGTCAAGAGGTTCGTCCTATCTATAAACAGCATCTATTTCAAGAGTTGTTTATTTAATTGTTGCTTCTCTGAGTCGTATCAGTTATTGAAGCTCATCTCTGTCAGTCTGGATCTGCTTTCACATATTTAATGCTGGCCTATCATCCAAATCCGAAATGAGATGTAGAAATCTGTTTCGTCTTGCGATTGATTTCTGATTCATCTACCTATTAGTAGGCTTCGAGCATTATCTAGAATTTAGTTACTCGGTTAGTTTAAAGAAAATACAATTGAGTCGCGCGCCTCTTTTGTACTACTTATTTTGCCCTTTTTACTTCTTCCCTTATGAGAAGATTAATGTTAGTTAGGCAATTTATGAAATAACTTTACGTAAGCTAATCGCTAACTAAAAAGTTGTTTCATTCCTCTTTAATGAAGACTTCTCATAGTGAACATTTCACTTAATGAGGTTTAAACTGGAAATTCCAATTTATTAGTTAATTCTTTAATTATACGTCCTACATACCTATACGGTCTGTTTCCGCTACCATTAATAATGGAATCAGGGTGGATAATTTAAAGAAACACCTTATATTCTTTTGGGTCAGTAAGTGAGTTGATCAGTTTCACTTACATCAACACGTGAATATTTTGGTTTTGACCCTCATTAACATATGGGCCATCTGAGTTGGTTCTTAATATTACTCATATCACCGGTGGGGTAGCATAAGTGTCTGTATGGCTTTTCTTGCTAAGGACACATCATTTATTCACTTTACTTTACTACCGGTGTTGTAGAACATGTTATGTTATATGAAAGAGGATTAAATTAGGGTGCCCTAAATACTGCAAATTCTTACAATAATCCTTCCCTTCCGTTAACCATGTCTACATTTTTGCAAGTGGTGGTTTTGGCCTTACCATTAGTTCATTTACTTTAGTTACTGCTATTTTCCCCTGGTTTAATTCATCTCTCAGGTATTATTTACTGTCCTACTGAATCATCATTTGTTGATTAAATTTTTCCCTTAAACACATTTATTGGATTTTTAACTTATCTGTCTTAATTATCTATAAAATTGTCTATCACTCTCTGCTGCCTTGGTAATTTTTCAATATTACATGAATTATACAAGCAGATCATACATGAAAATACAATGATAATCAATGACAAACTAGTTAATTAACACCTGATTCATATGTAGGAACATAAACCTTATGGATACATAATATAGTAGTGTGTTCATGACTACAAAACATTTAAACCATTTAAAGAGAATACCAGAGTAGCAGAACCATACACCAAACATCAAATGGGAATGACTATGAATTCTAAACATTCACTGAATTACCTATCTTATGTGAGTTTACCATCCCAGAGACCTTACTATTGGAGGTTCATTACTGGACTTAGTTTCCCAACAATCTCATCATCTCATCTCATCTCATCATGTTCCTCTTGTACCTTGCAGTGTCGAGGTGAAGTATAAACTTCGTGAGAGTGCCCGGTTATGGGCTTCGTATATCGACATTCCCATGGATTCTGTTATTCCCTCAGTCCAACGTTTACGTGGTCGGCCTCTTCCTCTGTTTCCATCTGGTCTGTACATTATTGCTTGTTGTGGCATGCTGTTGACTGGTAGCCTACTTGCATGGCCAAACCATTTGACTTGCTGCTTTCTAATAAAATCTAGAGCAGCTTTAACCCCTACTTTAGTCCTGATTTCTTCATTTCTGATCTTATCTCTTCTTGATACCAACAATAAGATATAAAATATGAATTTTTAAAAAAAAATCTCATACCCAACAACCAACTACATGTTGCATCTACCAGAATCAAGATATTACATGTGAACAGTTTTGTACCCAAAAAACACCTATATTTATCTGAGCCATTATGGGTTCACATAACACTTGACTCAGCTCATACTTATGAGTGATTAGGTCTGTTACTAACACTATAAAATTCTGAAGTGACTTGGTTCACCTGCGAGAGGTGTACCCTGAATTCATATACCCACAAAAATACATCAATTGTGATGTTTACCATGAGTTTTAAATTCCGGACGGGCCCCCACTTGTGGGATGTGGATTTTAATTTATGAGAATACTATGTGAAGCTGTCTAGGGGATTTATTGATTCTCTGGTCACTTGTTAGAATGCAGGGTGATTAGGTATATTTACCACAAACCCCAGGAGAACACAGTTCAATCCTTGATACCATGGCATCTGTGTGTAGGTTTCCCTTCCCACTTCATCACCCTGTAAATGTACTATAACGCTAGAAGGATATTGATTGCTCACAAAATATAAACAACCACTGTTGAACACCACATTTACTAGATGTACACATCAACACATTTTTGTACAAACAGTTCAAGTATTAAATCAAAATCTGTAGTTACATATATATGTGTAATGAACACTATGCATTTTCAGACAGGCATGGGAATGCTTTGCATTATCTCAATACGTTTACGCCATTTTGCCCAAGAAAACACCAATGTTATTACAAACAACACAACAACCACAAATTGGGTCTACTTTCATTTACCCTCATAATTAAGGCAAATAAAGATCTAAGTATATGGAACTCAACATATAAACATTTCTTTCTGACACCGTTTACAATTTACCCATTTGTAAAAATAATGAGTTGGTGTCAAAATACTCTACCATAAACGTCATTGGAAAAAAACTACTGACCTGTTACCTTCAGAAAGAAAAACATATAAACAGCAGTTTGTCCTACTAATTAAACTAATTAATAGAGTCATTTATCTCCTGGTGTGCGGTTAAGGGTTCATCTTTGCTGTAGATTAGATCCTTTTCCCACTGTCTGGGTACCGAATTAATGCACTCACTTATGTTCCTAATATTTATCCACTGGTAATTGGCTGGTGACTATTTTATAATCCATAATCCAGGAATTGAAAAACCACACACCATATATCCCCTCCTTTGGGGCTAGAATCACGAATATTCTGTTGCCTTAGGCTCGGTGCCCTTTTTGTGAAATTTGGTGCCTCGGGTTGGTCATACTTCAGGATTTCCACTTAAGCTTTGCAGAAGGTAATTCTCTTTATCATCAGGTCTGATGAAAAGTTGACGTCCATCCAGCTTCTCGGCTTATAATATCCGACTACCAAATTGACTTACACAGAGGTTTCACCCACCTAGTCGCGAGTCTATAACCCATGGCATTTAGGCTGACATTGGACCGGCAAGGAATTAGTCGTTGTTATCTAGTCCAGTGTAGAACTTTAATTGACTGAGAGGCATCTCATGGTAGTATCTGTGACTAGGGCCACAATTGATCTATACCTACATATATCCACAGATGAATAAATCCAGCACAGTAACAGGTTTGCAAACAATTAGATGATTCCTCTTGTTGCTGATGTAGAGGCATTTAGTTGCTTCCATATGGTCTTTTATCTGATAGGACTCAGGTTTTGGATCCCTGAGGTAATCTGGTGTAGTTATGGTTTTCAGTTGCTACCTTGGTTGTATTGGTTCAGTGTCTTCTCCATTTGAGTGAGTTGGTGTTCATATCAAGAACTTGGTGTTGAATGGTTGAATGGCTGAATCCCATGTTTGACTGTTGCAGCTGTGAGACGTTGTTTCGAAGACTTATCAATTGTTGGATATTAACTTGGTAATCCAACCAAAAGTTGAAGAGTTTTCACTGTTGCTAGTTTTAGTAACCTGTAGTAGGATTGTCCCATAGTTTCACTGATTTGGTTGAATGATGAGGCCATAGGTGATACTTCTCAGAAGTAAAGCAGACGAAACACTGTTGTCAGTTACTCTGTTGATCTTCATCTTTGTGGATTATTAGATCTTGAAGTCCATGCTGGATATTCCTACTGAAATATGACTTCCTCAATCACACCGTCAGTTGTCTTCGTATGTATCTCTTTTGCTGCGTTTGCAGCTTATGAGTGCAGCAGTAAACATTGATGTATTTCTAGATCCAGAACATGGTTTAGCCATTTAGTCATGACTCACCTTCACCAGGCTGTTAACCCAGGATCCTGATGATAGTTATGAAATGCAGTCCCACCACATTCAACCACCACTTGCTTCTCTTCTATAGAAAAGGGATGACAAGAATACAACACGAGCATTAACCTACTGTGGTATGATAAAAGGTTTACAACACATTTACAAACAAAAATACAACCAACAAGACCAGAAGGGGAAAAGAGTGGGTGTCCACATTCCACTGTCCCACGTTGCTTGGTGTAGCCATTCTGACTCTTAATAGTGAGTAAGGTATTTTCTCACTTTATATTATGTTCTGTTGTTACTGGGACTTTTAGACGAGTGAAGTCATTCTGTCCATCCAACATGTTGATATTGCCTCTCTCTCTACTTGAAGAGACTAGCCTATATAGAATATCTGTGGTTTCTAATGCCGCGTCTTCCTTTTGGCACTATAATCATCCTTAGGTCAAGGCTATTCAACATTGGTTTCTTAAGTACACAATAATATTGATCATAAAATTTGATGCCGGAGCCAATGGTTTTGAATTTTCTTCAGGGGTTAATCCCTAAGCTAAAACATACATTGTTTTCCCCTACTGCTTACAGCACGTGAGGATAGTAACCGCTGTGATATATTTTGCGAATGACTGCTATTATTCGGTGTGTATTTATTAGAATAACTTATGCCACATGGTCCAGTATTCTGAATATTGCAAGCAATTTATTCACATCAATCTTCGCTTCTGTTCCTACTACAGTGAGGTAATGCGGATTGAAGGTACATCCTATCCGAACATTCATTTCTATCACGCGTTTACTTCCTTTGTTCTTGAATTTATATTCTCAAACATGGCATTTCCCTAGCAATATTTTATGAAATGATTATATGTTCCTCCTCATATGGAGTGATTACTAATCTGTTAACAAAAAGATTGTACTAAAATTTAGCACTATAGTTCCAAGTTACAGATTATGAGGTGGCAAAGCATTTTATCCCCTGACTAAGAGTCAGGAATATGCGTAATCATTTGTATGTCCCCGCATGGATAAAACAAGTTCAGAGATATCCTTAACAGTGAATTTACCTACATAGGATATTTGAAAGTGGCAGACACCAGTTCTCTACTATGAAGTATGTAATCAAGAGTCCCACATTGAGAAATTGTTTCTTTGAAAATGTTCTTTAGAGTTTATCTCTACAGTACATAGATTATTTGCAGATTTCTAAGCATAGATAGTGAGATATAGTTCACCATGCGTAGAAGTTATTATTCATAGGAATATGAAATTGACAGAAACGAGTTCTCTGAATGTGTTCCTGACATGCGAGTTGATACTCTACAGTACACATAATCTTTATAGATAAGCACTATTAGTTAGATATACGTTCATAATGCCTATACAAGATGTTAACATAGGGATTTGAAATTGTAAAACATAGGAAAAATTACAGCGTGGCACCAACATGTGCTTCATTGGTAAACATCATCCAGCCTGGTTTAAGAGAATTGTTGACTTATTTTTCTAACTAATTCGTAATTAAACATACTGGTCTATGTAATACATAAATACATCTTAATAATGTAGATATAACATACCAATAGCTTCAGAGAATGATGGTTTTAAGGCAAAATTGCCTTTTCCCCAAACGGGGAAACTTTTACATGTCTGCTTCCTTTGTTTGTCTAAACTAAAATGGCTACACTCAGCCTTTGTTTAAAACAAGCCGGCCTTGGCCAGGTGCCTGAACCAAAATAAAGCCAAATAAATTAAGCTGTGCCATGGTCAGTCTATCGCTGTTTTAATTCCTACTCCTACATTAACCAAGATACTTAAACAGTAATTGTAAGGGGTTGTTTATTTTTAAGGGAGTCAATGCTAGGAAAGGGTAAGGACGTTCTAATATACCGCAGCAGTCCAGTCTTAAAACCTATCTGCTCATTCGTGTCTTCTTAAACACGCGTACTCTCTCATAGAAATGAACCCTATTTTAGGATTGACATTCTCAGAGACACAAGCCATTGCCTGCTGGCCCAGACCATCTCGATCTTCCTTAGTATACTCACTGAGTCATTGAATAAAACATACTTTCCTGTCTCCAGTTACACTACTGGCTTTGTTACTGCCATGACATCCATGAATAAACTGCCTGTAGTGATGGCAAAAGCTTCACTGATTTCTTTAACAGTTCTATTTACTATCTGGGATTTAAACACCCAGGAACCCCGGTTGTGCCCCAGAACAGACCTACGTGCGTAGATGGTTGTATCACCCTGAGAAGAATGATGAACAATCAGAGTATGCACTTATGTTGCAACCGAATCGCCCTGAGGAGAATATTCAACAATCATTGTATGTACTTATGTTCCAACGTAATCATCATGAGAAGAATATTCAACAATCATTGTATGTGCTTATGTTCCAACGTAATCATCATGAGAAGAATATTCAACAATCAGTGTATGTACTTTTGTCCCCACTACTGTCGGGATTTCTTGTTTGCTTTTTCCGTCAAGCCAAGCCTACTGCAGACTGAGCAAGACGTACTCTTCGGCTCTGGCAGGCGCCCTTCGCCGGGTTCTTTATCTTCTGCTGAACACACCTGTTGAATAATATCTTCGGCCTGACCCATCCAAGAAGTTACTCGGTTTCAGTGGCATCCCTGTTGTCTCCGAATCTCATTGTGCAGTGGATGATGTGTTTTGGTCTTGACTCGAAGGTATGCACTCGCACGGAACATCCTTGATCTGACCATACCGAGTACACATGTTTAACTCACATAATCATGTGATGTGTCCATAGGAAACCGAGACGAGAGAAGAACAGATCATTAAAGGCGCGTTACCAACGAAATCGACGCAGTTGCTGGTACATTGAACACATGTACAGGTACTGCAGAAAGTAAACTGACCGCAGGTACAGATACTGCAGCAAGTAAACAGACCATTGTCCGCCAGCGTAGCAAGTATACTGACCAAGAATAGCAAAAGAAGTCAATGGCTGCAAGGTGCTTCTCCAGTGAGTATCTTCTTCCATTAGCGTATATAAACCACACTCTCCTACAGTCATGATGATTGTATTACATTCTTCCACACTCTCCTTTCGTCATGATGATTGTATTACATTCTTCCACACTCTCCTGCAGTCATGATAATTGTATTAAATTTTTCCACACTCTCCTGTCGTCATGATGATGATTGTATTACATTCTTCCATACTCTCCTACAGTCATGATAATTGTATTACATTCTTCCACACTCTCCTGCAGTCATGACGATTGTATTACATTCTTCCATACTCTCCTACAGTCATGATAATTGTATTACATTCTTCCACACTCTCCTGCAGTCATGATGATTGTATTACATTCTTCCACACTCTCCTGCTGTCATGATGATTGTATTACATTCTTCCACACTCTCCTGCAGTCATGATGATTGTATTACATTCTTTCACACTCTCCTACAGTCATGATAATTGTATTACATTTTCCACACTCTCCTGTCGTCATGATGATTGTATTACATTCTTCCACACTCTCCTGCAGTCATGATGATTGTATTACATTCTTCCACACTCTCCTGCAGTCATGATGATTGTATTACATTCTTCCACACTCTCCTGCAGTCATGATGATTGCATTGCATTCTTCCACACTCTACTGCAGTCATGATGATTGTATTACATTCTTCCACACTCTACTGCAGTCATGATGATTGTATTACAATCTTCCACACTCTCCTGTCGTCATGATGATTGTATTACATTCTTCCACATTCAGCACAACAGTGGCAGCATCACTCACAGCTAACATCACAGTGACATACATTTGATCACAGTGGTTGTGTTGGTGAATGACTTAAACATATCCACAAATGTGACCGTCTGGACCTCAGAAATACTCGTATTCTGTATTGGAACTGCGCCAGCGTTAAACAACGAGGCCCTATTCTCGAAAACCTGGTTTACAGGAATGACATTGTAGCACTCCAGGAGACGAGACTGGGTGATCAGCTACTCTACATGACCTGCTGAAAATGTTTCTACAACAGGCGACATCTGGGAATGGCGATTCTCATTCGCGACAGTATGATTGCTTCAGACTCAGACATGTCTAGGTTGGACAATGACGACATACAAATACAGGCGGTTAGAGTTCAATCCGGTCTAACATTCGTATTGGTGAATGTTCATGCCCGTAACGCGAGTGTGGATTCCAAGAAGTGGCAGTGCTTAAGGGACATATAACAAAATAAACAGCAGCGGCTGCAGCAGGATATATCAATATGAATTGCACACAACTAGGTATATTTAGCTCCTGCGAAAAGAAGAGGCATACTAGACATAGACACAATGCACGTACCTTACAGAGAACGCCATCTAACACAGGCGAAAACAAAGTGTGACTTATCCAAAAACATAAACAATCAATAAATATATAATACTAAAGTATTAAGATAAAACAATAAGTATTACGCCGGCTGCCTGGCCGAGGGGTAAGCAACTTTCTCCGTTAACCCCGAATACTCTCGTGGTCGACGTGAGACGACGAGAATTAGAAGTGGTTCGTGTCACGCCAGTGACTTTTGAGAGTATGGAGCTGGTAGCTCAGAAAGTCGTGGCGTGCCGATGAGCGTAATCCAGCCTAGGAATCAACATACAGCTGAAAGATGCTGGTGTTGATCGCAATATCCTGAAACAGGATGGAAACGCGGGGGGGGGGGGGGGGGGGACGTATTAATAAAGTACGATCGACGTTTCGGTTATTCGAAAATTTATCAAAAGCATCACAACACGAACAGATAAAAAGCTAACTAAAACACAAAATAAAATGAAACACAGCTTCTTGATGACACGAGAGAAACGAATATGGTGGTTTGAAAAGGTTTAAAAAGGTGCTCTTATGCTACAAAAGTTTGTGTTACCAAATGATGTGTAAACAGTCCGATATGAATAAAATACAAGGAAGATAGCATAGTTATACCGTGGCATCAACAACAGTATTGATTCCTGCAGGGTGAATGCAAGCCAGACATATTAGGTCACGAAAGAAATGTTATTTTCTGTGGCGATTTCAACGCTAAATGCAGATCATGGGGGAAACATTACCTCCAACACACAGGGGGAGGAGCTCGAGACTGCACTTGAAACCATTGACATGGTTTGTATCAACAGTAACTGTGTCACCAGGACAGCAAGCCGTCCAGGTGATGGTGAGAGTGCTATTGATCTGGTGCTGGTTTCTCCTGCACTCACTACAGTGTGTAGATGGGGTATCCTAGGGTACCACGGCAGCTACCACCACCCTTGCAGCATATTTGTGGAGAAAGGCAGAACCAGGCAGCACAAGCTAACGTTCAAGACTTTCCAGTATGACAGTACAGGGCAAGATGTGGTGAGTAAAATCAGGCGCAACAAGCGCAGAAAGTTTCAGGACAGGAAAAAAAGCTGGGAGCAGCCACCCTGGTGGAATTTTTTGGTGGATAAGGCTTGAATGGATAAGCGTAGTGCTGTAAGGAAATGGAAAAATGCTAGGAAGACCAGAGTTTCACATCATGGTCCAAGCATGAACTTAGAAAGAGAGATGCACACAAAAGTAAGCTATTTGAAAAAAAGCTGGTTAAGGTGGTTAAAAGTGAAAAATGGGCAGAGGTATGTCAAAGAGTAAGCACAGACAAGTCACTGACATTGTTCTGACGACTACATAAAAGCATGAGCGGGCTAGTCAAGAATAAGAGTATTTCTGACTTCCAAGGTTCTGAGCTCATCTGGCATTGGACTGACGAGGACAAGGGCAAAGCCCTCTTCGAACGCTATCTAGAGCAAAGCAACCAGACAGACATGAGAGGCCGAAATCTTGTCAAGAAGGTCACCTCAGACAGGTGCAAGGCCCAGAACATTTCGAATGAAGACACAATGACAGTGAATGAAATCAAGGCTGTGCTTCGACGATCAAACAACAGCGCTCCAGGGACAGATGGCATAAGATATGACGACATTAACAGGTGTACCGACAACGAGCTAGAGAAACTAGCAGACATGTACAACAATAGTATAGGGAGTGCTAGCATCAAGGAGGAGTGGTTACACAGCTATCTGATTCCCTTGCCGAAGCCTGGCAAAGACCACATACAAATTTAGGGATATCGAGTAATAAACATACAGAATACAATAGGCAAGCGGCTGGAAAAGTTAATTGCCAGAAAAACATCAAGCCAGCTAGAGAATCAAGGTGTTTTCCCACCTACCCTGGGAGGGTACCGTCCCAGAAGAGAAACGTGGACCAATGCAGCAGTTTTTGCCCATGATGTTTATTAAGTTTCCACTCAGGCATTGAAACCTTTGCTGCAGGGATTGATCTTGAGGACTCGTACAACAGAGTTCTATACGATTTTCTAATGCTTCAGCTTCGTAAAATCAACATAAGTCCGTTCCTCTTAGTTGGATTGCTGCAGTCCTCTTTCAATGGAAAGTAGATTTTAGATGTGGCATTTGGACTTCAGAACCAACAACAATATTTCCTTGCCTACCACAGGGATCACCATTATCTCCGGTGCTGTTCAACGTCTACACTGTGAGAATCATCAGTGAGCAGATCACTGGACAGGGGGAGGGGGTGGGGGGGGGACATTGTCATATGCCACGATGTTTTAGTGTATCGCCAGGGCACGGATAGAGATCAGGTTGCTGTGGAACTACAAACCGAACTAAATCGCATAAGTACTTGGTGTGCTGAACCTGGAGCAATGGTCAACACAACAAAGGCATCAGTGACATGGTTCTCTTTGAATAATCATATTGTCAACACTCCAACACCAACTGTTAATCTGTGTTCAAAGACTGTGGAAAGAACGCAGGGAATGAATTGCCTGGGAATACGTTTTGATCGAAGCCTTGCTTATAATGAGCATGTCAAAGAGCTGGGTATATAGAGAGAAGTAGGACAAAGACAGAAGTAGGGAAAGGACAGAGACAAGACAGAGATAATGACCTTTACCAGAGAATAGATAGAGAGAGACAGTATAAGGAGATAGAACTCCAAACAGTCTAGGACAGGACATGGATAGGACACGCACGTGTCATTCATAACTAGGACATGATGGGGATCAACTCCCAAGATAGGACAGTGGACGTTGGCCACGGGGAACTACCCGTAAACAAATTGAACGGTAGTACAGCTGTAGGGTAACGAGTACTGGACAACTGAACTACGTGACAAGTGACGCAGCACGCAGCGCTGCTGACCACACGAGGACTAAGGACCAGTAACTGAACGAAACCTGTAAACTCAGGCAGACCGGACTTGACAGTTAGAGCGCCAAGACCTGTGTGATGTTACTCTAGCCACTGTGTAGTTTAGACAGGACGCAGTTAGACAAAGCGAGTGTGAATAATGTGTTTGAGTATTTGAGTGCGATTAATGTATGCTCGAGAAGCGAGCTGTATATATCTGTGTGGCCATATCGCCTGATAGTAATCGTGTAGAATAAATATTGATTTATTATATACCATTCATACCATGTGTTTGTGATCGTGAGGGATGAATGAAGTGGCCAGCATGCCTGTATGAACTCAGGTTTTTGACAGGCGGTCAAGAGTGGTGTCAGAAGTTCTTAATGAACCTATGACCGACTGTGTGACAAGAGAGTGATTGTTTTTCATCAATACATCACCAGGAGTGAGATTAGAAAGTTTAAATGAACTATGATTTATTGTGTGGTTGTTTGTTAACAGCAAGAAGATGATTACAGCGTGATTGTAACATAAGGTGTGAAAGAACTCATTGCCTAGTGAAACGCAAGAGGAGCGCAAAAAGAGTGAAAGTGTAAGAGCGCTTACGAAAGAGTGACAAAGAAAGATTACGTTTGGAAAATTGTGAAATATTGTGAACAATTGTGAAATATATAATGAAATTCAACATGTTTCACAGAGATGTTTCAGCTGATGCCTCACGTCAGTGAAGACTACATGACAAAGACGAGACAACTGACGCAACGACAGACAAAATTCAATCCACTAATTTCCTATGTCAGCATCCCGTCGGAGAGAACGACAACACAGAAATATTGTTAATTAATATATCAACGTTACATGTGTGTGTTTTCTTAATGCTAATTGTTGCTGCTCTATATAACAGAATGCAGAGCAGAGGCATTCAGAACAGCAGTAGATATTGAGCTGAGAAAAAACAACTCCCATTAGGCCAGGAAAAGCTGATAGTTATCAGATAAGTACATAGATAGTTTTGATTAGTGCATCATAGAATAGCATCTTATATTTTTAAATGCTGTGAATAATTAGAAATAGTATAGAAAAGGTATTTCTCATTTTTTGATGTGTGTATAAACTAACTAACAAAAATGTCGAAATTAAATGAATGCATAGAAGCGGGAAAAGACCTAGGTTTGAGTGGAGATAAATTAGCAAAGTGGGCAGAGCGAAAGTACAGAGAACATACAGATCGAGTAACAGCAATTGATAAGGAGGAAAGAGATAGAAAGGCAGCAATTGAGAAGGAGGAAAGAGATAGAAAGGCAGCAAGTGAAAGAGAGGAACGAGCTCAGGAACGACAGCATCAAAATGATCTAGTAGAGTTAGCTGAAGCCACTAAATTAAAAGAGCTAGCTCTAAAAGAAAAACAACTTGAGATTGAGGCACAAACCCAGTTAAAGTTAAAAGAGCTGGAAATCGAATCTCACGTACACATAGCAACAACTAAGCTGAAGAGTAAAGAAGAAGAATATAAGTTTAACAAGTACAAAGGGATAGTTAAACCCTTCTGCCAAGGAGACTCAATTTCTGCCTGGACCGAGAATGTGGATTTCCAACTAAAATTCCAGGAAGTTCCACGAGAACACTGGGCAATGATCTACATGAAAAATCTCTCTGGGGAGCCCTTAAAAGTAATATAATCCATTCCCCAAGAGCTAAGAAATAATTATGATTACATCCATCAACGCATTATGCAACATTTTTTGCTAGACGCCTCAGGTTACTAAATTCAGTTTTCAAAATTAAAACCTAAACCTAACGAAACATTCATTGATTATGTGTCTAACGTACAAAGTTTATACACTAAGTGGCTGAACGCGGCAAAGGTAAATAAAAGCTTTGAAAAGCTCAAGGACCTGATGATAATGGACAAAATTATCTCGACTGTCCCAACTCCATTTGCCAAATTTCTACAGCAAGCTGATGTAGAGTCGTTAGAACATCTAGAAAAACGGGGGTCAGCATATTTTTCTTCAAATAGGGACATATTTAAATCAACCATAGAGGAAACTGAGATAGTGGCTTTTGCAAAAAGTAAACCTCAAAAACCATTTCAAATGAGGGAGAAACCAAAAACAAAGCCACCTCAATGTCCATATTGAAATCTTTTTCATGATAATTTTGCTATGTGTGACAAAAACCAGGCTATCCATCTCACCTGGAGATGATGATAAAGAAACAAGAGCACAAAAGAAACACATATAGACGTGCAGTCAAATGCTTCTTTTGCCGGTCGTTTGGCCATTATAGTTCTAGGTGTGTTGGACGTCAGAGATTAAGAGCCAGTAATGCTATACTTGTCGATACTTCATCTGAGAGTGGAAGCGAGCATGAGAGTGAGAATGAGGAAATATTACCATACGGAGAGAATGTGGTAGCTGCAAGTGATGTGCTAAATTTTGATAGATGTGTAACATGTCACCAGTTTAATGAAGACGGAGTGCTAAAATGCGGGCGCACAGTACCGTTTTCTAGTGAAAACGCAAATGCAGCAGTTGTCTCCAGAGACAAATTAGTATTCCACGACGGAATGGTGAATGATAAGCCTTGCCAGTGTTTGATCGATAGCGGAAGTACCTTGATCGGCCTTAGAAGGGACCTGGCTAAGCCAGAAGACTATACAGGCGGGTTCGTAAAGTGCCGTACCTTTTCGGGCAACATAGAGAAATACCCGTTAGCGAAAGCCCGTATAGACAGCCCCTTTCTTGTCCGGCACATTTACGTGCGCCATCTTGCATAACCCGTGCACTGATCTGATAATCGGGTGCCTACCAGAGTTGAAGAAGTGTACCGCAAAAGAAATAAAAGCCTGGAGAGAAACCTTATCCAATAAGGCTAATGCAGGTAACCAGGTCAGAGACACAGAAACAACAAGACGACTGCAAAAAGAAATGCTACACCTGATATCACCAAGTGGTACAATAAATAACACCACCAAAGAAAAGTTCATAGAGGCGCAACGCGCCGACCCAACTATCTCACCTTATTTTAAATATGTGGGTGAGACAACAAATATGACCAAAAACGTGTCATGGTATTTTAAATTAAACAATGGTATTCTCACTAGAACTTACAAAAGAGATAACCATGAGATTCAGCAAACGGTACTACCTGTCAAACATCGACAAACAGTCTTACGAATCGCACACGATTCGCCGTTTGCTGGTCATTTAGGCTATGATAAAACTAGAGCCAGAATTTTAGCGCATTTCTACTGGCCAAAATTTTGTAAAGACATTAAGTATTTTTGTCGTTCATGTACCATTTGTCAACAGTTAGTAAGAAAAGGTAAACATGTTACAGCAGAGGTCCAACCCACAACATTGGCCTCTAGACCTTTTGAATGTGTAGCGGTAGACATAGTTGGACCACTAAATCATGTGTCCAACAAAGGAAACCGATTCATTCTAACTCTGGTAGATCTCTGTTCAAGGTGGGTAGAGGATGTGGCGCTAAAATACATCACTTTCAAAGATGTAGTCAACGTTTTTCTACAACTCTTTTCCCGGTTCGGATTTCCCCGTACCATTCTATCAGACCGAGGGGCACAATTTATATCAGCTGCAATGCAAGCTCTTACTAAATTGTTAGGAATTAAACAGTGCTTTACTAGCCCATATCACCCGGCTGCCAACGGAATTATAGAGAAGATTAACGGGGATCTGAAACACATGTTGGCAAAGGTAACAGCAGAAAACCCATCTGACTGGGATACACTGTTACCAACAGTGCTGTTTGCCTATCGAGAAATCCCGCAATCAAGTACGGGTTTCTCACCATTTGAGTTGGTATACGGGGCTAACCCACGAGGACCCCTCAACATATACCACCAACTGTTAACTAACACCTCAGATACCCCAACACCGGTATCACCATATGAGGTAGTCACTGAGACACGCGATAAAATCATGAGAGCGTGCACCATAGCGAAAACATCTTTGGAACGAAAAGGACAGATGTACCGCCATTATGCCAATAAAGGTGCCAAGACCATACACCTTGAACCAGAACAAGAGGTATTACTCCTATTACCTGATAAAAGAAACTTACTTTCAACGTCATGGCAAGGGCCATTCAGAGTAGTGAGAAAGATATCAGATGTTGACTATGAAATATCAATGAACAACAAATTCAAGATATTCCATATCAACATGCTGAAACCGTATTACTCAAGACAGGAACATCAGACGGAAGACGAACACAATGCAACCACACCAATTCATCAGACTGAAGACGAACAAGATGCAACCACACCAATTAGTCAGACAGTAGACGAACACAGCGCAACAACACCTAGCAATGAGACAGAAAACGCACTCAATGCAACCACAACAGTCAACCAGACAGAGGACGATGACATGGAACTACCAGTACCTACAGTAGACACTGCAACGACAATTGACAGTATACATATAGAACCGAAACTGACAGACGAACAGAAACAACAGACAATAGCGTTACTGACAGAATATAAGCAAATCTTTTTAGACATTCCAGGTAGGACAGATAGAATAGAACACTCCATTCTTCTCTCCGACTATACTCCGAGAAAATGTCGACCATATTCCATCCCTCTGAATTATAGGGACAAACTAGACAAAGAAATTCTTGATCTTGAAGCGGGCGGAATAATTCACAAATCTCAGTTGGAATATTCCTTTCCTATCGTCCTAGTGAAAAAGAAGGATTCCACTATCAGACTCTGCGTCGATTATCGAAAGCTAAACTCTATCACAAAAACAGACGCAGAACCAATTCCTTCCTGTGACGATCTAATCTTAAACATGTCAACATCTACTATCTTCTCAAAACATGACCTAACCAAAGGCTATTGGCAAATTCCGATGAATAAATATTCTGTCCATCTTACTGCCTTTGCAACATCTTTAGGTCTATATGAGTGGCGATTTCTTCCTTTTGAAATATGCAATGCATCTGCTACGTTTGTTCGTCTTACTAGGGATCTTTTACATGGAGTAACAAATACCCAGACTTATATAGACGATATCTGTATACATACAACAGACTGGACAACACATTTACAAAAACTGAGACAGGTCTTTGAAAAAATTAAGTTGTTTGGACTTAAGTCAAACCCACCAAAGTTGAGTTGGGATTGGAGGAAATAGACTTCCTAGGCCATACAATATCTAAAGGCAAATTTAAAACTGATAACAAAATTGTGACCACAATTTTGAACCTCACAATGCCAACCAGCAAAAACCAAGTGAGAAGTTTACTTGGCTTGGTGAACTATTACAACAAGTTCATTCCCAATTTATCAGAAATCGCCAGTATTTTTTTCTAATCTACTAAAGTCGAATGTCAAAATTGATGTACAATATGCTATTTTAATGAGTGCAATGTCAAAACTTAAGCATCTTTTTAGCAATGTCCCAATCCTTCGGTTACCTAATCCACATTTACAATATTTTCTTAGGACAGACGCCAGTGCAGCATCCATCGCCGGCGTAATATGTCAGAAGTATGACGACATTCTCCACCCAGTAATGTATCTAAGTGACAAGATTACCCCTACTGAGGCTAAGTATCATATCTCTCAATTGGACGCTTTAGCTATTGTGTACTGTGTCGATAAACTACATAGATTTTTAGCAGGGACACACTTTGTCATCGAAACTGACAACTCCCCACTCGCAGTCATGGAGACAGGAGTCTATAAGAATAACAGGATCTACAGATGGTCCCTGATACTCCAGAATTATTCATTTTCGGTCAGACATATTAAAGGTAAAAATAACACACACTAGCTGACATGCTTTCTAGACCTTCGAACTTTGAAATATCTTAAGTGCATCAGAAAGACGACACAACACCATCATCATCATTAACACCAGCAGCAGATTGTTCTCAAACATAGTGATTACTGTGATTCAGACTTTGTACATATATGAACGACGAGCAGTGACGATACCATTACATATAGTAGACACAGATGAAGAGAACATTGTAAATAGACACTTCAGGAACATCGCGTTGAATATCGAACAGTGTAAATAGAAACTGTGTGTAGAATGAAGATATTCAAAGGGAAAGGACGCGACATTATCACCTTGCATGGAGCAACTTAGTTTAACTATTAGACTAGTGTAAAATGCATGTATGTGCCATACATATGATAATATTCTTATTGAAGTTTCACATAATAATGTAGTTTTTATGTGTAGTTTATTTTAGAATTACATAACAACTTTTCTTGTCAGTAAATTAGTAACACCATTTTTTCGACCCCCAGGTAGATACAGGAATAATTAGACGTAAATAGAAGTATATTACTTAATTACATCTTATAAGTCTCGTAATAGACTATCATTCCATCGCTAATTATATAATAGTTAGGACATTTTAGTTTAGTTAAGACAGATTAGTTTAAAAGTATAACGTAATTAGAATTAGGGAACAATAGTTAGATTAAGGGAACTAACACATTTCACTTCATTACATTTAGTTACTTAGATTATCTTCCCTTAGTTAATAAATCTCAGCACACCAAATTAGTATAGTTAGTATACTTACGATTAGCATAGTCAATCCAGTCAACTTGTAAATACTATAAATAAGATAGACAGTGCTAATATACAGCACTATTATTCGGCTCTTCGGATGTTTAGAGTGAGCCAAAACTATTTTTTTAAATTTTTGGTTTTTTTCGCTATTGTATTTTAATGTATTATTTTAATGACATAAATTTTTTCTACACCTGTGATGAGTGAATGTAGAGAGAGAAAGACGAGAGCAAGTATAGAGCGAATGTATTAAATAATGTGTGAGTGAACAATGGTGCATTTTTTTGCCTCACCCAAGAGTTTTTATGATTTGTCTTCGTCTTATATGTGACACATGTGCTTGTGTAGTTTTATGAGTGTTGTTGCCATTATTACATTACATGTATAGGAATATTTTCCAGCATCTCAGCTTGGCAGAGCAGTCACAAATTAAACAAACACATTCATTCGTGACTGTGTAAACCAATCTGCGATGCTTGAAAACTTCATCCACGTAAATTATAGACATACATGTATGTTTGTGATTTAAGCATACACTAAGGGTTAAATAAACATGCAAACAACCAGATATACTTACAGATAAAAATACAGACAGCAGTATAAATCACTCTATTATCACTCTATTGTCAGTACCAGGAAAACTTTTTTGTAGCATGTTACTTGAGAGATTGAAAAAGGCGATAGATGAAAGGCTCAGAGAAGAACAAGCAGGCTTCAGACCAAAACGGTCATGCATAGACCACATTTTCACCCTCAGAATAATCATTGAAGACTCCGTAGAATTCCAGTCGAAATTAATCACAAACTTTGTCGACTTTCAAAAAGCCTTCGACAGCATCCACCGTCCTTCACTTTGGAATCTACTTAACATCTATGGTTTTCCTACCAAATATACCAACGTCATAAAATCTTTCTACAAAGAGACACGTTGCTGCGTAAGAACAGAAACAGGCAACTCTGACTGGTTCTCAGTCGAAACAGGAGTGAAACAGGGTTGTGTCTTATCACCGATGCTTTTTGGAATAGCTATCGATTGGGTCATGCGCAAATGCACAAGCAACACAAATATGGGTATTCATTGGGTTGACAAAATTCTAGAAGACCTGGACTTTGCCGACGACATAGTGCTTTTGAGTTCAACACATCCGGATGCTCAAGAGAAAATAAACCACCTCCAAAATGTTTCAGGGCAAATTGGTCTCCAAATTAACACCACAAAAACAAAGACTATTGATCTTACCAACAGTTCAGATGAGACCAAATTGAACAGCTACGTTCTTGAAAAAGTCAACAGCTTCACATACCTAGGAAGCAAAATGACATCCACAGGGGACTCAACACCAGAAATATCAACTAGAATCGCACTGGCATCTAGTGCCTTCAACAAACTGTCAAACATCTGGAAGTCAAAGACACTCAGCAAACACACAAAACTTAAAATCTTCAACTCTTGTGTGATTCCAGTGTTAACGTATGGATGTGAAAGTTGGAAATCAACGGTAGCTTTAGATAAAAAATTAGACAATTTTGAGAACAAATGTCTTAGAAGACTTCTAAACATCCACTGGACAGACTTCAGAACCAATTCGCAAATAAGACAAGAGACTAAGCAAGATACAGTATCCAATTTCATAAGAAGACGCCGTTGGAACTACATCGGCCATGTACTCAGAATGGACAAGACAAGACTCCCCTACCAAGCCCTCATATGGTCACCGGTAGGGAAAAGAAAACGGGGAAGACCAAGAGAGACCCTGCGTAGAACCATCATTAGAGAAGGCTCATTCAATGGCCAAGTAAATATCCAAGATCTACAACAGATAGCAGCGAACCGCCATGCATGGAGAGACAGGACTTCTGCCCTATGCGCCGCCTTAGGCTCAAGAGGAAAGACTAACTAACTAACTAAGTATAAAGGAAAGGGGGGAAACTCATGAACAGGGGACAAAACAGACTTAGGAAACTTTGAGAACACAGTGAAAGATTTACCCACAAACGGAAGTTAGAGAGGTGAACATTAGCTAACACGCAACATGTAATAGAGTTGGAGAAACATTACACGGAAGCCATGAATTTTATTCATGTTTTGTACCCGTAACAGGGACAATTTGTTCGGGATGTCAGTCAATCGACATTTTGAAAAGCAGGTCTTATTGATATTTAGGCTTTGGTTCGATAAAGCTTCCATATGTGTAATGAAGATGAGTGTGGACTCTGGCCAACAATACAGTTGTACGACGCTGACAATAAGCCAGTGGGTAAATACAACAGTGTGACATCAGACTTTTATAAGTCATTGATTATACCCAGGACATGATTAGTTAACCCTAGCCAGCTCTTTGACAACATTAGACCCAACTAATTTTTTTAGATGTTACGACAGATTGCGTCACACCCAATAACTTGAATTTGGTGACGCAATACAGGGCGGGGGGACGAGAACGTGTCAAAGAGCTGGATATAGAGAGAGAAGTAGGACAAAGACAGAAGTAAGGAAAGGACAGAGACAAGACAGAGATAAGGACCTTTACCAGAGAATGTTGTTTGTCCATCAAGAATGATGATGACCATTTATTTCATCCTGTGGGGTTGAAGGTATGGAGCCGTGGGTTCTAAGATGGCTGATAAGGCCTATTTTGGCTCAAAATGTTCTTTGACAATGTGGGCAAGGAATGCTTGACGTTTCTGGAGGAGGATTTCCTGCAGTGGTTTTTCTGTCCTGCCTTTTCTTCACAGCTCTTGCAGTCCTGGTTGCCTCACATATGACTGCACCCTTGTGTAATGATGCACACCACGAATTTCGGTCTCTGGCTGCAGCCTCCCAGGTGTCATGATGAATTCCAAAAGCCTTCAGTGAAATTTTCAGAGTGTCTATAAAGGGTTTCCTCTGGCCACCTTGGGAGCGTTTACAACAACGCAGTTCGCTGTAAAAAATTCATTTAGGGAGCCTGCGATCTGGCATGCGAGTCAAGTGGCCAGCCCAGCGAATCTGATTCTTCATCAGTATAGTGTGGATACTGGGCATGGATGCTCTTTCTAGGACTTCTGTGTCTGGAATCTTGTCTTGCCATTTAATCTTCAGTAGCTTCCTTGGGCAGACTGTGTGGAAGTGGTTTAATTTCCTAGCGTGTCGCTGATAAACAGTCCAGGTTTCACAAGCATATAGCAGTGTGGATAATACAACTGCTTTGCAGACTTTTAGCTTTGTTTGCAGGCTTATTCCAGTTCTGTCCCATACATTCTTGTACAGTCTGCCAAAGGCCGCACTGGCCTTGGAGATTCTTGCATTCACTTCGTCATCAATTGTGGCAGCTTGTGACACAGTGCTGCCAAGATAGGTGAATTTGTCCACAACACTTAGTACCAGAGAATAGATAGAGAGAGAGACAGTATAAGGAGATAGAACTCCAAACAGTCTAGGACAGGACATGGATAGGACACGCATGTGTCATAACTAGGACATGATGGGGATCAACTCCCAAGATAGGACAGTGGACGTTGGCCACGGGGAACTACCCGTAAACAAATTGAACGGTAGTACAGGTGTAGGGTAACGAGTACTGGACAACTGAACTACGTGACAAGTGACGCAGCACGCAGCGCTGCTGACTACACGAGGACTAAGGACCAGTAACTGAACGAAACCTGTAAACTCAGGCAGACCGGACTTGACAGTTAGAGCGACAAGACCTCTGTGATGTTACTCTAGCCACTGTGTAGTTTAGACAGGACGCAGTTAGACATAGCGAGTGTGAATAATGTGTTTGAGTATTTGAGTGCGATTAATGTATCCTCGAGAAGCGAGCTGTATATATCTGTGTGGCCATATCGCCTGATAGTAATCGTGTAGAATAAATATTGATTTATTATATACCATTCATACCATCGTGTTTGTGATCGTGAGGGATGAATGAAGTGGCCAGCATGCCTGTATGAATTCAGGTTCTTGACAGAGCACATAGACCAGGTGATAACAAAGGCCAAGCGGGATTTGGCTACTATGCGGATGAAATTGTGAGCAGCGCCATCTATGCCTCCTATATGAGGGGGTGGTCATGTCTGTTTTTTTAGTATTCGATGGCGATCCTGACTTTCAGCTGTAAGCAGATATAAAGGATGGACATGATACAGAACGAAGCTATGCGCATTATTCTTGTATGTACAAGAGATACAGCATGTAGGGGGATGTGCTACCTTCTTGATTTTCCAACCATTGAAGACACACTACATGGACGTGAAGCGTGGACAATGAGCAGCCAAGCTGAAAAAACAACTGCTGGCTGTGGAAATGTGGTTTCTGAGTTAAATGCAAAGAATACCATGGACAGACAGAAAAACCAATGAACAAGTCCTTCAAGAAACAAATGAAGATCGTAAACTGATTAGAGTCATTAGACGTAGACAGTCAAAATTGTTTGGACATGTTTTGAGAAGACATGACTTGGAGAACTTGGTGACAACTGGCAAGATCTAAGGGAAGAGACCAAGGTGAAGACCGAGAAGTAACTACCTGTATGATTGGCCGCATGGCACGGTCGAGACAGGAACACGGATCTGATCCACGACTCTGGTGATCGAATGAGATGGCAGAACATGAACGCGCACGCTTATCGGATGGACGGAATATCAGTTGTGCATGTAGCACTAATTCAAAATGTGCATAGAAACAGAATTATAAATATGCAAAGAAGATACTACTAGCATAGTATGATATTCATACTTGGGTAGTACAAATAATAGAAATATAGTAATATACTACATATATGTGACAGGCAGTATGGGATGGGTTTCCTTCATGTCAGGCAGTGTATTATATGGATAATCTTTTCCCAAAACTAGGATGTTTATTCTGCCGATCCCGTGCTTGCTGGATCTATGTGTTCACCCAATCCCCTCTACATAGTAACATATCTATTTATAGTTCTACATAAGACAAGGAACAGAACACTCGTAATTCAAAACGAAATCCACATGTAATATCTAAATATGCATAGGGCAGGTAATAGTTACAGGAATGGAACACATGCAGATGAAGAACACCACGCTACATAAGTCGTAATTGTGTCTATCTGTCCAGCTAACTAACTATGCAGGCCGAATGGAGGGAATATGTCATCATGAGTAATGCTCAGTCGAAGTAGGTACTCTGGAGTCAGCTGTTAATTCGCCTGGTTGGAACTGGCTTCCTACTCGAGGTTGCATACTGGAACGTAGACAGCACACTTCGGACGAACAAGACTGTTAATGATAAATTGCCGAAAACTCCACCCGACTGTAGAGTAACATTTGCTAACAGGAGTCAATTGTCTTAACACTCCAGCTCTGTAGTCGAAACATTCTTTCCTTCTCCATCTTCACTTGAAGAATTAAGAGTATCAAATTCTGTCTTACATAATTCCCAGCTATTGTTCATCAAGACCATCAGCGCTTGACAATGTACACAACAGCATATCCTCCTGGTCGAGGACTAAGTGAGCAAAAGCAATCAGTTTCCTTTTTACAAGGTCAGTGTTTAACACACACTCCAAAACATCTCTTCTTGAGATAATTCTAGTTTGATGGTGATGCGTAGAATTCTCAACAGGTCGGATTGCTATTTCATATCCACCAATTGAATAATTCAAACAACCTTGCAATATTCGGTATGGTCCTTAGTTGGTGTATCAGCCATCTCAGAGTATCACACATCCTTCTGCTGTCCACCAACAGAAAGGGAGTTTATCTAGCGAACACAACATTTGGATCCATAGAATCTTTCAACTGTAGAATGCTCTTTGACGCACATAAATACAGGAAACATTGACATGTTGTGGCTACTCGGTGGCAACGTGAACTCTTCTAGATTGTCATTGCCTAATTAGTATTTCCCGATCTCGGACCGGAGACTGTTAGTTATCCACGCCTTTTGCGCTGAGATCGTAAATAAAGTTTTAAATCTCATATAGTCATGAGTTATATTAAGACAAGTTAATTCCATCCATCCATCATGTGCCATGCCGGTAAGCGTGGACGGTCATGTTCTGCCATCTCACTCGATCACCAGAGTCGTGGATCAGCTCCGTGTTCCTGTCTCGATGATGCTATGTTGTAACAAGCTACGTGGAGGGTCCCAAATAGCCCGGTCACAATGTTTAATTAATCTTCTATAGCCCTGGCTGGGATAGGTCTTTACCTGCCAACCCTCCTCCGTTTTCCCTGGACTCACTGTCACGCTTCCTTTCGACCTAGGGACCTATTTCCTGCAGTGTTCTTCTGGCTGACACATAAATAACATGGCAGTCGTAAGAACAACTTGGAAGTAATTTTATTAACCTAATCAAGAACAGCACAGGAACACATAAAGGCAGATAAACAGATAGATCTACACAGACACTACACTGGTAAAGTTTTGACACAGAGCCTCCAGTCACCACAGTCACAGGTCCAGCTTCAGATACTGTCTGATCTGTCCAGACATATCTCACCAAAGATGTCAGAATCTCCTTCCTTCTCCAGCAACTGGTTGTAGATTCAACAGGCTTTTGTAGAATCCAAGCGACTGGTGTGTTGAGGACTTCTGTTCATTGCCACATGAATTAATTCGGCACCAGGTCTTCACTGACCTATGAAAAGCTTTACGGTTGCAGATACGGTGAGGTGTTCGTGGAGGGATAATGGATGGGTGCCTTTTAATGTCTGGTATAAAATGAGTATGCAAGAAAATCACTCTTAGGCTCCCTCCAGACAACAACTGCTCTCAGGCGTATGTTGTTGAAAAAAAACCGGCAATGCACCAGTCATGCAAAATGTTCTTGCCTCAAGACCTGCACCTTGTCTCTGTCTCAGAGTTAAACACACCAAACCTTGAGTTGGCCTCGTCGGACATATTGGCGTTAGCCTAGAAGCACTGGTGATAATGTCCGTTAGAAGACATATTCACTTCTCATAGAAGAGGACCCTTTCTTCACCACTTCAGTAGGATGTTGCACTTCTGTCGTTATCTTTAACTAACTTTGACAATTTGCAACAAGTCAACGGTAAGTGTTGGCCCCGCCATTAATTCTTAGCAGCCGCACCAGTGCACATTTGGCGCAAGGCGTTCCCTCGGGTTTACCCGAAACGAGAGACATATATCTACTCACTCCATGTAAGATTTGTGGCATGAAGATAACCCAAAGAACTATCTTTCATGGATATTTGAGGGAACAAGAGAACTGAGAGCCTCCAGAAGCTGTTTCCCCCTGTTTACCCAAAATACAAGAATGCATAAGGACATGAGCCACTGGCGTTTCGCTACATAGGCCCCCTCTTAAGAAAGTCGAACCCTACGACTTTCTACTGTCAGTGGTTCTGTTCGAATGACCCTACCCTCACATTCAACCATAGGATGCCGTGATAGGAAATCTGCTCCCACATTCTCCCTTCCGGGGATGTATTCGACCGTGAACTGATACGGTTGTAGGAGCAATGACCATCTCATTAACCTCGCGTTCAGTTTCTTAGAAGTTGCCAAGAACGTCAGAGGTTGATGGTCGGATTGCACTTTGAAACTGGACTCCATACAGATAAGGTTGAAATTTCTGTACCGCCCACACTAGAGCTAGACATTCCCGTTCGACGGTGGAGTAATTCCGTTCGGCGGGTAACAGTTTTCGACTGGCATATGCCACCGGACACAGCACCGAAGGATTATCTCGCCCTTCCTGCAACAGAGTTGCCCCAATCCCTATGTTACTCGCGTCGGTTCTCAGAACAAACGTTTTCTCCAAATTTGGGAGTTGCAGGACTGGCCTATCCACCAAAGCCTGTTTCAGCTTCCCATAAGCTTCTTCACAGCTCGGGGTCCAGACTATAAGATCTGGTGATCCTTTCTTCAGGGTCTCAGTTAACGGCGCCGCAATTTCGTTGAACTTCGGAATGAATTTCTGGTAAAACCCACACAAAGACAAGAAAGACCTAACATCTTTTTTGGATTTAGGACGGGGTGCGAGACGGACCTTCTCAATATTCTTTTCTTCCGGTACCAGTCCCCCTGGGGTAATAGTGTGTCCCAGAAATTCCAAGGATTGATAGCCAATCATGCATTTGGCCGGACGGGCGGTTAACCCCTCCTCTTTCAATCTTATGAAGATCTTTTCCAAGGATTTCAGGTGATCTTTCAGATTGTCAGACGCGATGAGAATATCATCCATAAACGAGACAACAGAAGGATCCCTTAAAGGGTCTAATAACTTCCTCATCATGCGTGTGAACACACTGGGCGCATTGCTCAGCCCAAAAGGCATCACCTTAAATTCGTAATGGCCGCTCGGAGTACTGAAAGCGAGCATTGGCCGAACCTCAGGTTTCACAGGGATCTGATAATATCCCCGGCTTAAATCAATTTTTGAGAAGTACTTTGCCCTATTTAATCTGGCAAACAGTTGATTTGTGTTTGGTAACGGCTCAACTTGGAATGTCGTACAACTGTTTAAATGCCTGTAATCAATACATAAGCGGTGCTCCCCGCTTGGCTTCCTCAACAAGACAACCCCGGCATTATAAGGAGAAGTCGAAGGAGTGATGATGTCATCGTCCAGAAGCTTCTGGATTTCAGTTTCCAGGGCCTTCTCTTTCGAAAAGGGTACTGGATATATTTTCTGGCGAACTGGGTCTTGGGTAGTCAGAGTCATATCAAACTCGACCAACCCTGTCCGCCCTGGCCGATCGGTAAGAATTTGCTGATGGGACTCTAACAACCGGATGACACGGTCTGTTTCTTCAGCCGACAGATCAGGATTTATATGGACATCCCTATAGGTTTCCCCAGGGTGTAATGGATAACCCCGATCCGCGTCTTCGCCCGATTCAGTTTCCATCGCGACCGCCATAGTCATGAGTGGGAGAGAAGTACCATCGGATCGTTCCTCATATTTTTTGAGGAGGTTAATGTGGAAGATTTTAGATTTCCCCCTGATCCGGATGGCATAGTTGGTACGGGACACAACCCTTTCCACCGGGAACGGCCCCTGCCAACCAATCTCGAGTTTATTGGAACCTACTGGAAGTAACAACAGAACCCGATCCCCCACCTTAAGAGACCTATCTTTCGTCCTTCTATTGTAGTAGGCCGCGTGTCTCTTCCTGGCCGCCCTCAGATTCTGAGCTGCCAAAGCCCAACCCGTCTGGAGTTTTTTCTTTAACTCTTCGACGTATTTATAAGAGGATACAGCTTCTTCAGAAGTTTCCTCCTCTGTCCAACATCTCAATAAGGCTTCTAAGGGACCCTTGATTGGCCTCCCGAATAGTAGAGTGGCTGGTGGCAACCCGGTCGACCCATGGGGAACCTCACGATAGGCGAACAAGGCGGCTGAGATATACTCATCCCATCTGTCTGGTTTCTCTTGAGCCAGCTTCCGAAGCATGGTCATCAAGGTACCATTAAACCTCTCTACTTGCCCATTAGACTGAGGGTGATACGGGCTTGTGTGAATGTGGTTAGTCTGGAAGATACGAAAGACTTCTTCCATCAGCTTACCACAGAACTGAGACCCATTGTCCGTTAGGATCTGGTTGGGAAACCCCAACCTAGTAAAGGTCTCCATCAGTGCATCAGCCACTCGCTTAGAGTCGATTGTGGCCAAAGGTATCGCCTCACCCCACATGGAACAGCAATCCACCATCGTGAGAATGTACTTATTCCTCTTCCTAGTCCTAGGAAGAGGACCAACAAGATCGATGGCCACTCTCTCGAAAGGAGAGTTCATAATAGGCATGTCTCCCAGGACTACCGGAGCCTGTCCAGTGTTTTGGTGCCACACGCTGGCACTCTGGGCACGACTTGACGTACCTACGCACGTCTCCAGTCATCCCTGGCCAGTAGTAATGGCAGGAAATGCGCTGGAGAGTTGCCCCGACACCCATATGTCCACTGAAAGAAATGGTGTGTCCCATATGAAGAAGCTGTTCCCGATAAGCCTTAGGAACTACCAGCTGTCCATGCTGGCGATCCTCCACTCCGGCTCTCCGGTACAGTAACCGATTCTTCATATAATACTGACCCCGTCTTGGTGGGTCAGAACTTTTTGGCAACTGGTTGAAGCAAGGTTGCAAAGTAGCATCCTGGCTTTGAGCAGCTCGTAACTCCCCAGGCAAGGGATTCACGATCAAGGCCGGCGTCTGCTCATCCTCCGATTGAGATCTGGTTTGCATCGCTCCTACGTACATGGGTTCGGTTGGAATCCCTAGAAAGACGTAGCGACAACCCAAGATCATTGGGAAGATTGGATCTAGCAGAACGGCTGCCTGTATAGTGCCGGTAACATATTTTGATTTGATGTCCACCTTCGCAATTGGAAGAGACATCGCTACCGCACTCTTTGTCGCCGTTTGAATCTCAATAGATTCTCCGGTTAGCTGCTCTGGACTCACTAAGTGTGATGAAATTACAGCCTCAAACTGCAGACCGGTGTCGTAGAGACACTCAACTGGTTGACCGTTCACAAGTACCGTTTCTACTACTGGTGGTTTTTCTAAATCTTTGTTCCCAAGATCCCTCCCTTCTACCTCCTTGTGAGACCCTTCCCCGGTTTCTACAAGACAAGCAGCATAGTGAGAGTCTTTCTGTTTACGCCGGCAATCAACCGTATTGTGTGTGGGAGATTTGCAATAGGCGCACCACTTTTCACTCCACTTTCTTTTAGGAGATCCAGGTGGACTCTTACCAGAGGGTTTCTTAATAGGAACTTTATCGAAAGGATCCTCCTTCTTAGGTGTGAGCTGTTTTAGGGTTCTTCTTCTTTCCAGACCATGTGTCTGGTGGTCGGGGATTGGGTTGTGACAATTCCCCATTATCCCCATGAGCTAGCACATACCTTTCCGCCAACGTGTTGACTAGGTCTAACCGTTCTGCCCCATTTTCAAGCAAGAAGGTTTGCAATGGCTTAGGCATCATTCTCTTCATTTGGTCCACGACCACCAATTCTTCCAAACTTTCATAGTCGTTAGCAAATCCAGCTAATGACATCCACTTCAAAAGGTAAGACTTCAGTCTGACACTGTAGGCTGCGAACATCTCTCCTGGCTCTCTTTTCGACTTTCTGAACTGTTGTCGATAAGTATGAGCTGTCATCTGGAACCTTTTCAATAGTGCTTTCTCCAGAGCTTCATAGTCATTCTCCATACCAGGTGGCAACCTAGAATAGACCTCGTACGCGGTCCCCCTCAGGCCCTGTGAGAGTTTCAAGTTCCATTTCCCTCGTTCCAATCCCATAGCCAAAGCCATCGACCGAAATCTGTGAAGATACTGGTCGATCTTATCTTTGTGTTCATCGAACGGGAGCAATGGGAACTTCATTGCCTGGTATGGACCGCCACCAGAAGTTGTTGAGTCAGGGAGAACTGTGTCTCCCACTGCACCGTCTCTTTCCTTGGCAGTTTGAGCTTTCAGCTCCAGCTCTCTCATACGGAACTCATGGTCTCTGACTGCCTGCTCGGCCTCCATCTTCCTAACCTCAGCCTCCGCCTCAATCCTCTTGGCTTCGCGCACAGCCTGTCTGTAGTCTCTTTCCACCTCCTGCACATATTTCTGTAACTCCGCTCCATCATAACCCATTTCACGCCCTGTAGCCTGTACGTCAGCGACATTAAACCCAGCTGATGCCATCTTAAACTCAGAGGGCAAGGGACGAGGTAATTGTCCAATAAAATTTTTCTCACAATTACACAACAAGTTACATTACACGACCACAACACGTCGTATGTCGGTCAGTCTGTGTCAGGAAGAGTATAGACAATAGCCAGGCACGGTAGGCAGAACCTATTGATAGAAAACAAGGATATCTGTCCCCTATCACTAAATCAGCCAGAACTCCACCAGGATTTCAAATATCCCGGACGTGCCCCCAGAAATTGTAACAAGCTACGTGGAGGGTCCCAAATAGCCCGGTCACAATGTTTAATTAATCTTCTATAGCCCTGGCTGGGATAGGTCTTTACCTGCCAACCCTCCTCCGTTTTCCCTGGACTCACTGTCACGCTTCCTTTCGACCTAGGGACCTATTTCCTGCAGTGTTCTTCTGGCTGACACATAAATAACATGGCAGTCGTAAGAACAACTTGGAAGTAATTTTATTAACCTAATCAAGAACAGCACAGGAACACATAAAGGCAGATAAACAGATAGATCTACACAGACACTACACTGGTAAAGTTTTGACACAGAGCCTCCAGTCACCACAGTCACAGGTCCAGCTTCAGATACTGTCTGATCTGTCCAGACATATCTCACCAAAGATGTCAGAATCTCCTTCCTTCTCCAGCAACTGGTTGTAGATTCAACAGGCTTTTGTAGAATCCAAGCGACTGGTGTGTTGAGGACTTCTGTTCATTGCCACATGAATTAATTCGGCACCAGGTCTTCACTGACCTATGAAAAGCTTTACGGTTGCAGATACGGTGAGGTGTTCGTGGAGGGATAATGGATGGGTGCCTTTTAATGTCTGGTGTAAAATGAGTATGCAAGAAAATCACTCTTAGGCTCCCTCCAGACAACAACTGCTCTCAGGCGTATGTTGTTGAAAAAAACCGGCAATGCACCAGTCATGCAAAATGTCCTTGCCTCAAGACCTGCACCTTGTCTCTGTCTCAGAGTTAAACACACCAAACCCTGAGTTGGCCTCGTCGGACATATTGGCGTTAGCCTAGAAGCACTGGTGATAATGTCCGTTAGAAGACATATTCACTTCTCATAGAAGAGGACCCTTTCTTCACCACTTCAGTAGGATGTTGCATTTCTGTCGTTATCTTTAACTAACTTTGACAATTTGCAACAAGTCAACGGTAAGTGTTGGCCCCGCCATTAATTCTTAGCAGCCGCACCAGTGCACATTTGGCGCAAGGCGTTCCCTCGGGTTTACCCGAAACGAGAGACATATATCTACTCACTCCATGTAAGATTTGTGGCATGAAGATAACCCAAAGAACTATCTTTCATGGATATTTGAGGGAACAAGAGAACTGAGAGCCTCCAGAAGCTGTTTCCCCCTGTTTACCCAAAATACAAGAATGCATAAGGACATGAGCCACTGGCGTTTCGCTACATATGTGGACAAGCCATCCAGGTATTTACTTCTCGGTCTTCCCCTTGGTCTCTTCCCTTCGATCTTGCCAGTTGTCACCTAGTTCTCCAATTCATTTCTTCTCATAACATGCCCAAAATATTGTGACTGTCAACGTCTAATGTCTCTAATCAGTTTACGATCTTTATTTGTTTCTTGAAGGACTTGTTCATTGGTTGTTTGTTTTTTTTAAATTATTTATTAGCCCTCTTATATTCAATTAAAAGACATAGGTGTTTGTTTGAGATAAACTAGTCTAGCGAGAATGCCCCGACGGGTTTCCAAGTCTAAAAATAGTAAAGGGTTTCCAGGTCGGTCATGAAGGTAAGGTAACCGGGAGAGAACCTATGGTGATTTCACTGCAATAAGGAAAATGAGAAAATAATAGTTCTAATTCAAGTAACGAACATCGAACTGGCGAAATGCAAGTCTGTACGAATCTATCGTTACTTAGCCACTTGTGCGGTGAGATTAAAAGAAATCTAGTAATACAATTCTGTACAACAAAGTGAGATAATGATAGTTCTCATTAAATCAACACGAATCAGGCAGGTGAAATGTACGTCCGCAAATATGAAGCTTTGCTCAATAGTTACTAAACACTACGGCCCATAGGAAATTCTAAATAGTGTAAGGAACGGGACATATCGATAAGTGATATTTATACATTGAAAATACATGTTTATTTACCACATTCTTGGAATAGACAAATCTAATGGATCATTCTCAACTTCTGTAATTTATAATTACTTATTTCTGATCTAGCGGCGGGGTTAGGGCAAGCGTTTTTCTGGATATGCGCCGTTGTGTCATTTCACAAATTCGCTTTGCTAGAAAGTTTCCCTCGGTCTCCAGGATTGTGCGTTGTTTCTTTTTATGTCTTCCTTAATTTGTCTCCCTTGATTGTAGAATGGGAGGTACATTCTGGTATGATCCGAAGTGGTCATGACAACATCCCACAACCGGTGTCTCCATTACACGGGTATATCACCCACCAGAAGCCACCAGCTGGAATATGAACATATTACTTATCTAGCCGTTGAAATAGCGTGTGGATATTTTAAAATTATTGTATATCTTTTACGAATGTTTATTATTTATTATGAAGGGGGAAGGCTCCAGTGTGCGAGACTGCTTGCATTTATCCTGGCGCTGTGGCTCTTCGGATTTCTTTTTATTGAATACATCAAGAGAGGCCATTATTCTCTACACAAAGTAATTGCCAGAGAGTTGAAAGTTCTTGGTGGCTCCTCAAATGGAAACAGCTGTAACTGCTCATTAAAAAAGGCAATTCTAACTCCGTGTGCCCAACATGATCAGATTTCTAACACTTCTACACATGGTAGTCAACTGAATGTCAATGCACCGAAAGATTCCATGAATGAATGCACCTTTCCTGACCTTGATCCCTTTGACCCGGCAGTTATGGCAGCGACAGATTTCTTTCCTCCGGTCAGCTGTGAAGGTAGAGTTCCTAACCTGGTTTATGTAAATGGGGATACGATTTATGTCAATCACTCGAAAACATCTTTAGTTGGCGATCAGAATAACAGGTTTAAAGCGTGCAGGTACAGATCGATAGCCAGGAGGCCAGGTACTGACTTCGAGACAATTGTCCTCTTCAACAGCAGCTCATTTAACGATTCTATAACTCTCCGGGACAACGACGATAACCTTGTTGTAGAGTGTTATAGCAACAATAACACAGTTCTCTCCCGCTCCTACTTCAGTCTGATTCGTGTGAAGAAAGACCTGGAGATCAAACTACGCGACAGACTTAAGATGCACATTGCCAAGAACTTACCTAAAGAAATCTTCAACGTTCTCTTGATAGGTATAGACGGTAACTCTAAACAGAATTTTCAAAGACACATGCCTAAAGCCAGAAACTATCTGCTGAAGGTGCTAAATGCTGTGGAACTACACAAATATAACAAGGTAGGAGACCACACGTACCCAAACATCATCCCATTTCTGACAGGTAAAACTGAACCAGAGCTACAACGCAATCACCAGCCTTGGACTTAGAGAGATCATTTTGATGACGTCAACGATGATTTTCTGTGGAGCGACTTTAGCAGAGCCGGATACCGGACTGGTCTGCTCTTAGACTCTACTAATGTAACAGCCTTCCACTTCCACAAAAAAGGTTGGAACAGGTCACCTGTTGACTACTACTACAGAGCCACTTTACTGGAACTGGATCGTGATAAACTGATGAGACCACACGATCCCAATTGTGTGGGGGACATTCCTGAAGTGACCTACAACTTTAACTTCTGGCTCCAGATGGCCTCAACCTTCAAGAACTCGCAGGCGCAGCCGTTCTTTGGATACAGGTTAGCATGATACTTGTCTGTGTGTTTACTTCCGGTCTAAGCTTAAGTCTTTATTTGCTTACCCAAATGGCATTCTTAACCTCAGACTATCATTATGTGACGTTCTGTCGCGGTTGTGATCAGCATGAGACCTTGTGATGGCGTTCACTGTTGACTAATACACATAGAGTTATGTAGTCTGGACAAAGGATGCCGCACGAGACTTTCATTTAATGTGGGTTGTTGTGGGAGTTAAGGATACTATCATTGCACACACATATCTTCATAAGTGCCCATTCTTCTATTATAGACCACGCAAGGAGAATCTAGGCACAGTTCACTAACTTCATGGTAATGGCGAGGATCTAATAGCGTGCTTACGCTCATAAATTTGTCAACCCTTGTCCGAGATGGCCAGACATCAGATCCATTGCCCTATAATCAGAGAGGGGTTTTACTGCCTGTTCTTACTGCTTGGCTAAATGCGGAGAGTTGATACAATGAATCCCACCAGGAGTTCATTAGCCAGACGCCAGTGTTGTGCCACTAGCTACTCTGCTAGGCTTTGAACAGCGCATGTCCACAGAAGTCGGATGTGTCGGTCTAACGGCGCAAGAGCTGCTGTAAACAGGCACAACGCAATCACATCCGGGAAAAATATCTCTCCGGATGAAAGCAGAAGAAGAAGAACAGCGTATGTGCATGTCCTAAGAGTGGCATTTGACACAAAAATGAAACAAGTCTCCGGCCGGTCTATAACACCCCACAATTCACGATCCCTCTTGGGCTCCACCCCCAGGGATCACACCAAGTTTGTGGTGTATGTAATTCCTGTGGCAAGTAAGCCATACCTTCTTTTCCGTGACTTTTGTGGTAGGGAAAAATTTTTAATCTCCGTTTTCCCGTGAAGCTGGGAAAATCTGTGGATCTAAAGACAATTCAAGAGACAATATCAGTGAGTGAAGAGAAGGGTAGATGAAAATTCGCACTATAAATACGAAACTTCTCGGGGCTTCGTAAGAAGTTCAAATTTGGCTCAGACGAGATGTCTGAAGTTCATTCTGAAGGGAAAACAACCACTTCATGTGTCTACTTTGGAGAACTCGGGTGTAAAATATGCAGTTTCTCTTAACCCTAGAGTAGTTCTATGCCTAGACCCAAGGCAGGTTCATAATAATGTTGAAGGTAAGACACAGACAAACTTTATGTTCCGTCAGTAAACCTTTCTGTTAATTTCTTTAACCAAACTAGGACATCAACACAGGCAGTGTACCGCCAGTACTCATGTCATCATCATGTAAAGGCGAGGAAGAAACAAGACGCCGAGACGCTCACACACACAGACCGTCTGTTACTTACTAGTGCGTTAATCGGTGCGCTCTCTATTTTGTGGACACCCTAACTTTTGCAGCTGAACAGATTGAGATTGAGTGCGCAAGTATGTGCTGTCCGTTTACATACACCTACACTTTTCGGCGTGACAGAGTGCGCTGGTATGTGCTGTCCGTGTTCATACACCTACACTTTTCGGCGTGACAGGGTGCGCTGGTATGTGCTGTCCGTTTACATACACCTACACTTTTCGGCGTGGCTCATGTGTCCTCACAATCGGAACTACCTGTAAATGAAACCGTAAAATACCTCGCGTGGATGTGGATAGCAAGAGGAAACTACCACACTACCTGCTTATGAATTCATGCATTTCCACAAATCAAAGTCGGAGAATGACATTAATGTCTGAATTAGGACAGTCACTTCTCGTAAGGACTGCCGCAAGTCACGCGCGACACTAGATCGCCATCGAGCTACTAATAGCAATATTAAAATGATTAAGTCCAACATAAGTACAAATAAAACAGGAACCTGGAATGTCAGAACACTAGCTGGGTTAGGAACATTAGATAATCTAGATAATCTAATAAGAGAAATGACAAATAGGAAACTTAATATCCTCGGAATAAGTCAGTTGAGGTTGATGGGATCGCGTAAATTAATAATTGGGAAACAAACACAAATGTTTTCAGAAAGTGAGTTTCTAACAAAGAACTACAGGTACAACCTGATGGATGAAAAGACCGATGCATCAGTTAATGATTATTGGTGTATTTCAGATAGTTATTGTTGCAAAAAGTCCAAGGCAAACCAATGGATGTAAATATTATACAAAGGTATGCAACTAAACCAAGCAGCAGTGATGAAGAAATACAAAACAAAATGTGTTATGAAGCAGACATGGCAAGATCACAACCCACATCACAAGAAATAAAATAATACCTGGTAACTTATATGAAAGATCAGGAAAGACAAGAATTAAAGATGTAATCGGCGATTACGAAATCAAATAGGAGAAAACATGATAGAATGGGCACATATACAGATTATGATAACGGGGCATAACACTGATTGATTGATTGATTGATTGATTGATTGATTGATTAATTGATTGATTGATTTAAGAACCGACATCACGGCATTCGGGGCATTCCCATAAGCGCCCCGTCCCCATCCTCAGAAGCCAGCGAAGAGTTCCACCCCAATAGTATTAATAGCAATAGTACCAGTAGTAAAATAGGGCATAACATAAAATACGAAATACACATGAAAGAAACTCCAATAATAAAATATATAAGAGAGAATAAATTAATTTCATACTTATTAATCAAAGAATTTAAAATGCATTAATAAATGTTCAAAACAGTGTCTCGTGCACAAAAAACATCACGGGAAAAGAGAAACATGGTTTTAATAAATGGTTGACTTAATGTTGATGGACAAAAGAAAATAAAGTTAAAATGACAAATAAGATTAAGATAAGATAACTAAAGAAACAAGAGATAACCGTGTAGCGAAAAAAACAAAACAACAACAATTAATTAAACGAACAGTGCAACAGATTTGAATTAAATATTATTAAGGCATTTTTAATGAGCACAGACACAACAGTAAGTTCATAGGGAGACACAAGACAGTCAACACAAGGAGTTTGGAATAAACAACAGGAAACATAATATTGGAGGAAGTGCTGTTATTAAACAATGAAATGAATATACAATGAATGTACGATGGAGAAAGAAAACAATTTACAGAATAAAGTAACTTAGAAGGCCCACCTATTCTAATTACACTGGCGCCATCAGACATATGTAGAAATGAAAAACCGAAGGGTCAGGTGGATTCACGATAGAAGAGTTAGAAGTATTGGCGAAACTTTGGAGCAGCGGTATTGATTAAAGCGGTGAATGTTAGTTAGTTAGTTAGTTAGTTAGTTAGTTAGCTAGTTACTTAGTTAGGTAGTTAGTTAGTTAGCTAGTTAGTTAGTTAGTTAGTTAGTTAGCTAGCTAGCTAGCTAGCTAGTTAGTCAGTCAGTCAGTCAGTCAGTCAGTTAGTTAGTCAGTCAGTCAGTCAGTCAGTCAGTTAGTTATTTAGTTAGTCAGTCAGTTAGTTAGTTAGTTAGTTAGTTAGTTAGTTAGTTATTTAGTTAGTCAGTCAGTTAGTTAGTTAGTTAGTTAGTTAGTCAGTCAGTCAGTCAGTTAGATAGATAGTTAGTTAGTTAGTTAGTTAGTTAGTTAGTTAGTTAGTTAGTTAGTTAGTTAGTTAGTTAGTTAGTTAGTTAGTTAGTTAGATAGTTAGTTAGTTGGTTGGTTGGTTGGTTGGTTAGTTAGTTGGTTGGTTGGTTGGTTGGTTGGTTAGTTGGTTGGTTGGTTTGTTGGCAGGCTGGCTGGCTGGCTGGCTGGCTGGCTGGCTGGTTGGTTGGTTGGTTGGTTGGTTGGTTGGTTGGTTGGTTGGTTAGTTGGTTAGTTAGTTAGTTAGTTAGTTAGTCGCGTTCCAACTTCACAGCAACGGGTCGTCCCCATTATGCTCCGTTCCTATGCCATTGAATATCACACAAAATGTCCTCACTGCCCTATGTGAACAATGGAATAGACAGAAGTAACGGCAAGCCAACAGCCAGTACAGGAACACTGTGCATAAGGCCGCCGTCAGAATGCCAACACAAAAGTCCTCGACGAGAAATACAGTTCATTGTCGATGGAAACGGCATTAACCAGAAAGACTCATTGACCCGGGTTTTTTCCATATGGCTCGGTCTCTTTTCGCAGGGCAACCCGCCGAAAGCGCCGCACAAAACACGAACTCCGTAGCTCCAGCGATGACTCCCAGGAGTCTCCTGAAAAATGCACCCGTGAACCGAAAAGGCAAACCAGTCAATCCAGCAACTGCCGGCCACCATCGTTCCGAACATGCAGTTCACGCTACAAACTGCGAACAGATGTAAAAGCATTGCACGCGAAATTCACAGCTCACAGTGTCGCGCCACGCACTCACTCAGTAGCAGGGCGACGGAACCATAGCCTCCTTAGTCGCCTCTTACGATGTGCATGGTAGGCAACAGTGTTACTATTCTTTGCTCCCCATAAGGGCCCCGGCAACACACGGGCGAAGCGGTGAATGATACATACACAAGTGGATATATACTGTAAGATATGTTAAAAATCTGTATTTATTGCCCTCCAAAACGGCCAGGAACAATTGAATGTCAAGCTTGTTGTATAATCAGCCGCATAGAACATGTCAGTAATCTTCTATTCAAAATTATATTGAGAAGAACAAGAAAGAAGATAAAAGTAGAAATTGGAGAACAATATGGATTTGTTTGAGAAAAATAAGTACAAAAGAGGCAATATGCATATTACGAACACTAATAAAGAATAATAGAGACACAAAAGGCTTACATTTGTGCTTTGTAGATTATGCCAAGGCATGAGATAACTTAAAACATAGTGTAATGACAAAAATGTTGGAGATTATCATTGATGAAAAACATGTCATAATAATACAGAATATTTACTGGAAACGAGTCGCAGCAATTAAGCTGGCAAATGAACAGTTCAATTAGAAACTGACAAAATAAGGCAATGATGTGTTTTGTCGCTGGATCTGTTCCCTTTCTCTGGAGCGAAGTAATAATGAGAGAGAGATTAACACAGAGACCAACAATAAGAGATGGAGGGTATAGTATAAACAATCTACGCTATGCAGATGACACAATATTGATGACGAACAATGCAAACGAACTACAAGACATTTTGGACATTGTAGTAACAGAGCTTGCAAACAAGGACTATCCTTGTATATTAAGAAAACAGAAACAGTGATTATATCAAAGAAAAAGATGACACCAAAATGTGATATATTAGAAGGGGAATTGCTGTACGAAGCTGAAAGATTTAAATACTTAGCGGCAATTATAAAATCAAATGGAAGATGCATAACCGAAATTAAGAGCATTAAAGTATCAAGCAAGAGCTGCATTTCGGAAAATAAAAGAGCCTTAAACAATAATTTACAATTATTGAATGTAAGGAACAACGTGATGAAATGTTATACAAAACAGGTTTAGTTGTATGGCAGTTTGTGTGTTTTTTTTAACAATCATTGAATGTAAGGAACAACGTGATGAAATGTTATACAAAACAGGTTTAGTTGTATGGCAATTTGTGTGTTCGCTCGCTCGCTTTGAGCTCAAGGGTGATGGACTGAATTTTGAGTGTGGATTAACTTTCACTATTAACAGTGTCCCTCACCATCAGGCAAACCCACTCCGACTTCAGAGGTTCTTGTAATTTACGTCCCCAAGTCAAAGACGACAGGACAACATTTTATTCCAGCTGTCCAGTGTAGGGGTTGAACCGTTTACCTCGGCATTAGCTCACCGGATGTTTAAGAACACGCGTTCTTACCCATTCGACCATGCTGACCTGCGTTGTATGGCTGTGAATTGTGTGAACATGAATAACTGTGAATTAAAAAATAAAGTAGGAAGAGCTTAGAAGCAACGGTAATATGGTTTCTGAAACGGATACCTTGGACTGCCAAAGGAACTATTAAATATTGCCTGGGAAAGGCTAATGAAACTAAAATAGTATATACAACTATTAAAAGACAGAAACAAACAGTATTCTTACGAAAAGTGTTGAAGTGATAGGCATTGGAAAACATTATAACAAATGGAAAGTTCAGTGGGAAAAGAGACAGAGGAAGATCAAGAGAAATAAGGCTGAATGGACTGAGACGGTGTCATGGATGAATATCTTCATCAGAGTTGATCCAGGCCACCAAGGACCTAGATCTATGGAGAGACATGATCGCCTACGAGATGCGCCAATGTACACAATGATGATGACGATTGAATAGTACCATTCTTAAACTGATATCATCAACTTAATAATCATTATCAACCTCATCAATATTAAGAGAGCAGGGCAGTTTGATGGTGTCGTATTTTTGCCCTTAATATTATACAATTATACAGTTATTAAACTACTTGTTACCATACTTTAATTATAATTATATGGTGTTTAATATGCATACAACTGCAAATGTTGGTCTCAAAGTAAATAAAGAAACCCTTCTGCACGCCCCAGGGTGCTTTGGGTGTATGGTGCTAAATTCATATTTTGTAGACCAACCGGCCCTCGGTGAATGATGTGGGCCAACTACTTGTCCCACATTACAATTTGTTTAAACTTACCACTTCCTTCCAAGTACTTATTCTTCATTATAATTTCTTTAGAAACACCACTTTCCACAAATTACTTATTCTATGTTGTAACATGGTTAGACGTGACCCTTCAGTCTACAAGTTATCATAGATTATACTTTGGTTAGACGTGACCCTTCAGTCTACAAGTTATCATACATTATACTTTGGTTAGACGTGACCCTTCAGTCTAAAAGTTATCATACATTATACTTTGGTTAGACGTGACCCTTCATTCTACAAGTTATCATAGATTATACTTTGGTTAGACGTGACCCTTCAGTCTAAAACTTATCATAGATTATACTTTGGTTAGACCTACCACTTCTGACCAATCACATTTACCTTTTTCTATCATGTTTTCTGATTGTCGTTTCAGTTTCTACATCCATCTCTCCCACGATAACCCGAGCGTAATAAGCGCCGGGGACCATCTCTACCTGCAATTCTTCGAGCAGCTGAAACAGAGGAATATTATCAACAACACTATCACCATTTTCTTCAGCGATCACGGAGAACGACTTGGCAAAGTTCGGTACGTTAAATTATGACCTTTGTATATTATTATTTTGCTTTTAAAACTGAAATTCTATAAAGCTGTTGTATTATCAACAATGCTATATGCTTGTGAAACATGGACTGTTTATCAGCGACATGCTAGGAAATTAAACTACTTCCACACAGTCTGCCTTAGGAAGCTACTGAAGATTAAATGGCAAGACAAGATTCCAGACACTGAAGTCATAGAAAGAGCGTCCATGCCCAGTGTCACACGTCGTTCTTGATGATAATATCAATGTTCTTGATGATCTTTGCTTGATATTGTCGTGTGATGGTCGTTGTCTAGGTAACGATGTTCATGGTGTGTCAATTGAGATATCTAACTGACTCTTAATCCAACTCACCCCAGAAGTGCACATTCACCAGTTATGAAAAAAGATTGAGTTGGCACACATAATCATTTATTCCAGAAATAAGACGAACAGACGGAACATATATATATATCCAGAAACAATGTAATCCATAGAATATAAATATCCTCCTCACAATTTAACCAGCACACATCAATGCCTTCTCACGGCCTGCTTCTCATCACATCCACAAGACAGGTAATCCAGCTACTATCCACGGCTGGAAATCCTACAATACAACCCACACATTGGGTCGGAGCCACTGCTCAACTATGCAACCCACTCTCGGTTTTAGGCCCTCACTCCCTATAGAACCCACTCTGGATCGGGCCTGTCTTCATAACTCGGAGAACAACACAACACGGAGATCTCTAACTCCGCTTCTCCTTAGACTACCGATCAGTTCGGCATCTACACATCAACTCTCTGAAGTCCCTTGACTTCACACAAAGCTAACCTGTCCTTCCCCCATCCCCTGGGGTCCACGCTCACCCTTCCCATTATTTTATTTCTCAGGACTGGCTGTTTTCTCATAGCCAGGTCAGTCACTTTACTGTCTCCCACTCTCATCTCCATTCTTCCTCATGCCCGGTCACTCAACTCAATGTCAATGACCCAGGCTTATGTCACCCAGTATCCATACTCTACTAATGAAACAACAGATTCGCTGATCTGGTCACTTACCTCGTATGCCAGATCACAGGCTCCCTAAACGAATTTTTTTTTACGGCGAGTTGCGTTGTGGTAAACGCTCCAAAGGCGGCCAGAGGAAACGCTTTAAAGACACTCTGAAAATCTCAATGAAAGCTTTTGGAATTCATCTTGACACGTGGGATACTGCTACTAAAGACCTTAATTCGTGGCGTACATCATTACATAAGGATGCAGTCACATGTGAAGCAACCAGGACTGCAAGAGCTATGAAGAAAAGGCTGGACAGAAAAACCACTGCAGGAGATCCTCCTCCTGGAACGTTAAGCATTCTTTGCCCGCATTGTCAAAGAACATTTCGAACCAAAATAGGCCTTATCAGCCATATTAGAACTCACGGCTCCATACTTTCAACGCCACTGGATGAAATGAATGGTCATCATAGTTCTTGATGGACACACAACAACATGGCGCTTTTATTGGCACAGCCTACGTGATGTTGGCAATGGGCCGATGTCAGAAGTACTAACAATGTTGTTCTGCTTTCGTTAAACTCCCTTAACTTGCCTCAATTATTCTGTATTAATTATTCTTAATAAATCTGGACGCACATCTTCATATCGTCCATGCCATTGGTGTTCGTTATCATGTTTGTCCACAGCTTTCAGTCTCGATTCAGTACATTTCGACTGCCCCAGTCTTCTTGGCAAACATATCCTAAGATATTTCCATTCATTCTGTTCATTTCCCTCCTCATACTTTCCATTTTGCCAATTTGCATTAGTGATCTTATATTCCTTGTTTTAATAGCAATTGCTGTACTTCTTGATTTGCCAGCAGTAGCTGGACGTCGGTCTCTTGGCGCCTGTAGCACGTGCTCCTATTATGATTATGTTGTTCGTGCTACCTAATTTACTGTTAAGACGATTACGTGTGTTTTGTTTGGTTGACCAGATATCACACAGGTTGAATTTCTTTTGAATAAACTAAATCTTTCTAGAGTTTAGCGCCACGAGTAGCCCTTGTGTGAACTCTGTAGTTTATGACTGTCCCACAAGTCTATGGTTTGAACACATTCGTTCTAGAGCTGTCCTAGTGTGAACTCTACTTGTGTGAACTCTACTTGTGTGAACTCTACTGTGAATGACAATTTCACACATCTGTGAGCTAGTTGAGACACACCCTTACTGACACATGTTTTATTCGAAGTTTCTAGCACATCACTGACTCAACTCAGGTTCCTCTTTCGGCGCTTGTTTTTTTTTTAAATTTTTCCTGGTCTCGTCTGGTAATAGCTTATTGCATCAGCCTATCTTATAACTGATAATTTCAACACAATTGAACATAGATTTGTCCAGCCTCTTCTCTCCTGGGTGTGGGAATATGACTTGATTTCGGTGCTGTAAGCACGCTCTGTATTCGGCCTTGTTGCTATAAGCATACCAAGATAATGCCAAAAATTAATACAGATGACGAACAACACCAAGAACAACAAAATAAACTGTGTCAGTAGTGATAACATGGCAACACAGATTACTGCAATGTTTGCCATCAGTCGCAGGTGGAACTCTTGGGGAATAAGATTCGGTAATTTATGGTAGCCGATCTCCCTGATCTAGGAGTTACACGACTTTCTCTGTAATCCCACATACTGTCGTGAGTAACGTGACGTGAGCCATAATCTGTAGCGCTTCTCTCCGCGTCGGTAATTTACGGGGTATGTGAGCCGGTCGCTCAGACGGCAATGGCAAACTACTGAGGGTAATCTTGCCACGAAATCAACAATCAGCTGGAAGATGCTGATGTTCACAGCGATGTCCTGTAAAGGATATGCGGAATAAAAAGAAGAAAAAATATGGTAGAACTGTATACAATAAAAGGTGATGAGATTACTAAGACAGGAAATATAAACAGTGGAAATAACTATAACGATTACGTTATCAATATCTTAATAATTTATAACACTTTTATGCTTATTTTCATTGCAGAAGAACCTACAATGGGATGATAGAATCTATGACACCGCACGTCTTTCTGGTTTTCCCACCGTGGTTCCACCAGAAATACCCAGATGTCATGAGAGTGCTAAAGATAAACCAAGAGCGTCTAACCACAAATAAAGATTTGCACGCGACACTTCTAGATATTCTCAACTTTCAGGGCAAACCTGGGATTGGAAACACCACACAGCAAGGGATTAGTTTATTTAATGAGATCCCACGTGAGAGGACGTGCGATGATGCGGGGATACCATTTGAGTTCTGTGTCTGCAACAAGGTCAGCCAGGAAAATGTTAGCTCCGTCATGAAATTATCTTTGGCAACAGCCATAGTCGATAGGTTATACTACTATTTTTATAAACATTTCAATAAATGCAGATCGCTATCCTTGAAGTCTGTGGAGTTTGTCAGGAGGATTGAACTTGACAACAATAAGAAGGTGAATGGAGGGTCTCTGTACCAAATGACAATAACGACATCACCTGGGGATGCCGTCTATGAGGCCAAGCTGTCTGTAGACAACTCCACCAACATTGTTAAAGTCATCGGGGATGTCATTCGTTTAAACTTGTACAGAGGTCAGGACTGGTGTATGGACAACCCAAAGTTGAAACCATACTGTTATTGTTGGGCTCACTAGAAAACCAGATTGTTGCAACTCTTGCCAACATCGTTACATTTCTGGGAATGAATACCCACATCACGTGATCATTAACCTTTGAAGTCTTCTTGTCTTCTTCAATCAATCAATCAATCAATCAATCAATCAGGTGTCGTCACCACAATGAACACTGTCTCTCGTCTTGACTGTACATTCTGTCAGACTTATGTTCGTCCATCTCTTGATGTTATCTTCCCACTTGTATCGTTGTCTACCTCTTGCTCGCTAGCCCTCAATCTTGCCCTCCAGTATGATTTTTATAATAATGTTATGTCTTTTAACGTGGCCGAAATATTTCACTTGTCTTTATTTTATTTCTTTCATCAACTCTCTTTTCATTCCCAGTTTTCCCAGAATCTCTAAATTTGATTGTCCCCCCCCCCCCCCCTATGAAATACGACATATTCTTCTGTATATCCACATATCGAGGGCATCTATTCGACTTTATAATTGTTTGTTCAATGTCCAGGCTTCCGCGCCATACAATAGTGTTAAATATACATAACATTTGACAATGCTCATTTTCAATGCGTTGTTAATCTTCTTCACGTGCCCTCTATCTCCCATTGAAGCTAAGTCTCTCAGCTAACTCAACCAAGCTTCACTATCGATAGCTCTCCCATGAAGTTCCCTCCATGCCCTTCCCATTGTGGTAATTCCTGTGTCTACTTCTCTTCTCCGTGAGATTTGGTCTTACTTTAATTCTTTGACCTTGTGGGTGCTCTAATAATGCAAGTCAGTGCATATCAGCATTCAAGTTATAATCTGGTAAATTGCAAGTTTCCTCATCTACTAATGAATGTTGCGTACATAAGGTAATGGGGTGTTATACATTTACAATAGCATTGCATTCGCTGTACATACTTCAAGCACAGCTCCTAATGTACGTTGGTTGTACATACTTCAAGCATGTCTCCTAATGTACGTTGGTTGTACATACTTCAAACATGTCATCTAATGTACGTTGGTTGTACATACTTCAAGCATGTCTCCTAATGTACGTTGGTTGTACATACTTCAAGCACAGCTCCTAATGTACGTTGGTTGTACATACTTCAAGCATGTCTCCTAATGTACGTTGGTTGTACATACTTCAAGCATGGCTCCTAATGTACGTTGGTTGTACATACTTCAAGCATGTCACCTAATGTACGTTGGTTGTACATACTTCAAGCATGTCTCCTAATGTACGTTGGCTGTACATACTTCAAGCATGTCTCCTAATGTACGTTGGCTGTACATACTTCAAGCACAGCTCCTAATGTACGTTGGCTGTACATACTTCAAGCATGGCTCCTAATGTACGTTGGTTGTACATACTTCAAGCATGTCTCCTAATGTACGTTGGTTGTACATACTTCAAGCATGTCTCCTAATGTACGTTGGTTGTACATACTTCAAGCATGTCTCCTAATGTACGTTGGTTGTACATACTTCAAGCATGGCTCCTAATGTACGTTGGTTGTACATACTTCAAGCATGTCTCCTAATGTACGTTGGTTGTACATACTTCAAGCATGTCTCCTAATGTACGTTGGTTGTACATACTTCAAGCATGTCTCCTAATGTACGTTGGTTGTACATACTTCAAGCACAGCTCCTAATGTACGTTGGTTGTACATACTTCAAGCATGGCTCCTAATGTACGTTGGTTGTACATACTTCAAGCATGTCTCCTAATGTACGTTGGTTGTACATACTTCAAGCATGTCTCCTAATGTACGTTGGTTGTACATACTTCAAGCATGTCTCCTAATGTACGTTGGTTGTACATACTTCAAGCATGTCTCCTAATGTACGTTGGTTGTACATACTTCAAGCATGGCTCCTAATGTACGTTGGTTGTACATACTTCAAGCATGGCTCCTAATGTACGTTGGCTTGTACATACTTCAAGCATGTCTCCTAATGTACGTTGGTTGTACATACTTCAAGCATGGCTCCTAATGTACGTTGGTTGTACATACTTCAAGCATGCTCCTAATGTACGTTGGTTGTACATACTTCAAGCATGTCTCCTAATGTACGTTGGTTGTACATACTTCAAGCACAGCTCCTAATGTACGTTGGTTGTACATACTTCAAGCATGTCTCCTAATGTACGTTGGTTGTACATACTTCAAGCATGTCTCCTAATGTACGTTGGTTGTACATACTTCAAGCATGGCTCCTAATGTACGTTGGCTGTACATACTTCAAGCATGTCTCCTAATGTACGTTGGTTGTACATACTTCAAGCACAGCTCCTAATGTACGTTGGCTGTACATACTTCAAGCATGTCTCCTAATGTACGTTGGTTGTACATACTTCAAGCATGCTCCTAATGTACGTTGGTTGTACATACTTCAAGCATGTCTCCTAATGTACGTTGGTTGTACATACTTCAAGCACAGCTCCTAATGTACGTTGGCTTGTACATACTTCAAGCATGTCTCCTAATGTACGTTGGTTGTACATACTTCAAGCATGTCTCCTAATGTACGTTGGTTGTACATACTTCAAGCATGTCTCCTAATGTACGTTGGTTGTACATACTTCAAGCATGTCTCCTAATGTACGTTGGCTGTACATACTTCAAGCATGTCTCCTAATGTACGTTGGTTGTACATACTTCAAGCATGTCTCCTAATGTACGTTGGTTGTACATACTTCAAGCATGTCTCCTAATGTACGTTGGTTGTACATACTTCAAGCATGCTCCTAATGTACGTTGGCTGTACATACTTCAAGCATGGCTCCTAATGTACGTTGGTTGTACATACTTCAAGCACAGCTCCTAATGTACGTTGGTTGTACATACTTCAAGCATGTCTCCTAATGTACGTTGGTTGTACATACTTCAAGCATGGCTCCTAATGTACGTTGGTTGTACATACTTCAAGCATGTCTCCTAATGTACGTTGGTTGTACATACTTCAAGCATGTCTCCTAATGTACGTTGGTTGTACATACTTCAAGCACTGCTCCTAATGTACGTTGGTTGTACATACTTCAAGCATGGCTCCTAATGTACGTTGGTTGTACATACTTCAAGCATGGCTCCTAATGTACGTTGGTTGTACATACTTCAAGCATGTCTCCTAATGTACGTTGGTTGTACATACTTCAAGCATGGCTCCTAATGTACGTTGGCTGTACATACTTCAAGCATGGCTCCTAATGTACGTTGGTTGTACATACTTCAAGCATGTCTCCTAATGTACGTTGGTTGTACATACTTCAAGCATGTCTCCTAATGTACGTTGGTTGTACATACTTCAAGCATGTCTCCTAATGTACGTTGGTTGTACATACTTCAAGCATGGCTCCTAATGTACGTTGGTTGTACATACTTCAAGCATGTCTCCTAATGTACGTTGGTTGTACATACTTCAAGCATGGCTCCTAATGTACGTTGGTTGTACATACTTCAAGCATGTCTCCTAATGTACGTTGGTTGTACATACTTCAAGCATGGCTCCTAATGTACGTTGGTTGTACATACTTCAAGCATGTCTCCTAATGTACGTTGGTTGTACATACTTCAAGCACAGCTCCTAATGTACGTTGGCTGTACATACTTCAAGCATGTCTCCTAATGTACGTTGGTTGTACATACTTCAAGCATGTCTCCTAATGTACGTTGGTTGTACATACTTCAAGCACAGCTCCTAATGTACGTTGGTTGTACATACTTCAAGCATGGCTCCTAATGTACGTTGGTTGTACATACTTCAAGCCATGCTCCTAATGTACGTTGGTTGTACATACTTCAAGCATGCTCCTAATGTACGTTGGTTGTACATACTTCAAGCATGTCTCCTAATGTACGTTGGTTGTACATACTTCAAGCATGGCTCCTAATGTACGTTGGTTGTACATACTTCAAGCATGTCTCCTAATGTACGTTGGCTGTACATACTTCAAGCACAGCTCCTAATGTACGTTGGTTGTACATACTTCAAGCATGTCTCCTAATGTACGTTGGTTGTACATACTTCAAGCACAGCTCCTAATGTACGTTGGTTGTACATACTTCAAGCATGTCTCCTAATGTACGTTGGTTGTACATACTTCAAGCATGGCTCCTAATGTACGTTGGTTGTACATACTTCAAGCATGTCTCCTAATGTACGTTGGTTGTACATACTTCAAGCATGTCTCCTAATGTACGTTGGCTGTACATACTTCAAGCATGGCTCCTAATGTACGTTGGTTGTACATACTTCAAGCATGTCTCCTAATGTACGTTGGTTGTACATACTTCAAGCATGTCTCCTAATGTACGTTGGTTGTACATACTTCAAGCATGGCTCCTAATGTACGTTGGTTGTACATACTTCAAGCATGTCTCCTAATGTACGTTGGTTGTACATACTTCAAGCACAGCTCCTAATGTACGTTGGTTGTACATACTTCAAGCATGTCTCCTAATGTACGTTGGTTGTACATACTTCAAGCACAGCTCCTAATGTACGTTGGTTGTACATACTTCAAGCATGTCTCCTAATGTACGTTGGTTGTACATACTTCAAGCATGTCTCCTAATGTACGTTGGTTGTACATACTTCAAGCATGGCTCCTAATGTACGTTGGTTGTACATACTTCAAGCATAGCTCCTAATGTACGTTGGTTGTACATACTTCAAGCACAGCTCCTAATGTACGTTGGTTGTACATACTTCAAGCATGGCTCCTAATGTACGTTGGTTGTACATACTTCAAGCATGGCTCCTAATGTACGTTGGTTGTACATACTTCAAGCATGTCTCCTAATGTACGTTGGTTGTACATACTTCAAGCATGTCTCCTAATGTACGTTGGTTGTACATACTTCAAGCATGTCTCCTAATGTACGTTGGTTGTACATACTTCAAGCATGTCTCCTAATGTACGTTGGTTGTACATACTTCAAGCATGTCTCCTAATGTACGTTGGTTGTACATACTTCAAGCATGGCTCCTAATGTACGTTGGTTGTACATACTTCAAGCATGGCTCCTAATGTACGTTGGTTGTACATACTTCAAGCATGTCTCCTAATGTACGTTGGTTGTACATACTTCAAGCATGTCTCCTAATGTACGTTGGTTGTACATACTTCAAGCATGTCTCCTAATGTACGTTGGTTGTACATACTTCAAGCATGGCTCCTAATGTACGTTGGTTGTACATACTTCAAGCATGGCTCCTAATGTACGTTGGTTGTACATACTTCAAGCATGGCTCCTAATGTACGTTGGTTGTACATACTTCAAGCATGCTCCTAATGTACGTTGGTTGTACATACTTCAAGCATGGCTCCTAATGTACGTTGGTTGTACATACTTCAAGCATGGCTCCTAATGTACGTTGGTTGTACATACTTCAAGCATGGCTCCTAATGTACGTTGGTTGTACATACTTCAAGCACAGCTCCTAATGTACGTTGGTTGTACATACTTCAAGCATGCTCCTAATGTACGTTGGTTGTACATACTTCAAGCATGGCTCCTAATGTACGTTGGTTGTACATACTTCAAGCATGTCTCCTAATGTACGTTGGTTGTACATACTTCAAGCATGTCTCCTAATGTACGTTGGTTGTACATACTTCAAGCATGTCTCCTAATGTACGTTGGTTGTACATACTTCAAGCATGTCTCCTAATGTACGTTGGTTGTACATACTTCAAGCATGGCTCCTAATGTACGTTGGTTGTACATACTTCAAGCATGGCTCCTAATGTACGTTGGTTGTACATACTTCAAGCATGTCTCCTAATGTACGTTGGTTGTACATACTTCAAGCATGGCTCCTAATGTACGTTGGTTGTACATACTTCAAGCATGTCTCCTAATGTACGTTGGTTGTACATACTTCAAGCACAGCTCCTAATGTACGTTGGTTGTACATACTTCAAGCATGTCTCCTAATGTACGTTGGCTGTACATACTTCAAGCATGGCTCCTAATGTACGTTGGTTGTACATACTTCAAGCATGTCTCCTAATGTACGTTGGCTGTACATACTTCAAGCATGGCTCCTAATGTACGTTGGTTGTACATACTTCAAGCATGGCTCCTAATGTACGTTGGTTGTACATACTTCAAGCATGGCTCCTAATGTACGTTGGCTGTACATACTTCAAGCATGGCTCCTAATGTACGTTGGTTGTACATACTTCAAGCATGGCTCCTAATGTACGTTGGTTGTACATACTTTAAGCATGGCTCCTAATGTACGTTGGTTGTACATACTTCAAGCATGGCTCCTAATGTACGTTGGTTGTACATACTTCAAGCATGGCTCCTAATGTACGTTGGTTGTACATACTTCAAGCATGGCTCCTAATGTACGTTGGTGTACATACTTCAAGCATGGCTCCTAATGTACGTTGGTTGTACATACTTCAAGCATGGCTCCTAATGTACGTTGGCTGTACATACTTCAAGCACAGCTCCTAATGTACGTTGGTTGTACATACTTCAAGCATGGCTCCTAATGTACGTTGGTTGTACATACTTCAAGCATGGCTCCTAATGTACGTTGGTTGTACATACTTCAAGCATGGCTCCTAATGTACGTTGGTTGTACATACTTCAAGCATGTCTCCTAATGTACGTTGGCTTTACATACTTCAAGCATGGCTCCTAATGTACGTTGGTTGTACATACTTCAAGCATGTCTCCTAATGTACGTTGGTTGTACATACTTCAAGCATGGCTCCTAATGTACGTTGGTTGTACATACTTCAAGCATGTCTCCTAATGTACGTTGGTTGTACATACTTCAAGCATGTCTCCTAATGTACGTTGGTTGTACATACTTCAAGCACAGCTCCTAATGTACGTTGGTTGTACATACTTCAAGCATGTCTCCTAATGTACGTTGGTTGTACATACTTCAAGCATGGCTCCTAATGTACGTTGGTTGTACATACTTCAAGCATGGCTCCTAATGTACGTTGGTTGTACATACTTCAAGCATGTCTCCTAATGTACGTTGGTTGTACATACTTCAAGCATGTCTCCTAATGTACGTTGGTTGTACATACTTCAAGCATGGCTCCTAATGTACGTTGGTTGTACATACTTCAAGCATGTCTCCTAATGTACGTTGGTTGTACATACTTCAAGCATGGCTCCTAATGTACGTTGGTTGTACATACTTCAAGCATGTCTCCTAATGTACGTTGGTTGTACATACTTCAAGCATGTCTCCTAATGTACGTTGGTTGTACATACTTCAAGCATGTCTCCTAATGTACGTTGGTTGTACATACTTCAAGCATGGCTCCTAATGTACGTTGGTTGTACATACTTCAAGCATGGCTCCTAATGTACGTTGGTTGTACATACTTCAAGCATGGCTCCTAATGTACGTTGGTTGTACATACTTCAAGCATGTCTCCTAATGTACGTTGGTTGTACATACTTCAAGCATGTCTCCTAATGTACGTTGGTTGTACATACTTCAAGCATGGCTCCTAATGTACGTTGGTTCCTACATACTTCAAGCATGGCTCCTAATGTACGTTGGCTGTACATACTTCAAGCATGCTCCTAATGTACGTTGGCTGTACATACTCAAAGCAGGCTCCTAATGTACGTTGGCTGTACATACTTCAAGCAGTCTCCTAATGTACGTTGGTTGTACATACTTCAAGCACAGCTCCTAATGTACGTTGGTTGTACATACTTCAAGCCATGGCTCCTAATGTACGTTGGTTGTACATACTTCAAGCATGTCTCCTAATGTACGTTGGTTGTACATACTTCAAGCATGTCTCCTAATGTACGTTGGTTGTACATACTTCAAGCATGTCTCCTAATGTACGTTGGTTGTACATACTTCAAGCATGTCTCCTAATGTACGTTGGCTGTACATACTTCAAGCATGTCTCCTAATGTACGTTGGTTGTACATACTCAAGCATGTCTCCTAATGTACGTTGGTTGTACATACTTCAAGCCATGTCTCCTAATGTACGTTGGTTGTACATACTTCAAGCATGGCTCCTAATGTACGTTGGTTGTACATACTTCAAGCATGTCTCCTAATGTACGTTGGTTGTACATACTTCAAGCATGTCTCCTAATGTACGTTGGCTGTACATACTTCAAGCATGGCTCCTAATGTACGTTGGTTGTACATACTTCAAGCATGTCTCCTAATGTACGTTGGTTGTACATACTTCAAGCATGTCTCCTAATGTACGTTGGTTGTACATACTTCAAGCATGTCTCCTAATGTACGTTGGCTGTACATACTTCAAGCATGTCTCCTAATGTACGTTGGTTGTACATACTTCAAGCATAGCACCTAATGTACGTTGGTTGTACATACTTCAAGCATGTCTCCTAATGTACGTTGGCTGTACATACTTCAAGCATGGCTCCTAATGTACGTTGGCTGTACATACTTCAAGCATGTCTCCTAATGTACGTTGGCTGTACATACTTCAAGCATGTCTCCTAATGTACGTTGGTTGTACATACTTCAAGCATGTCTCCTAATGTACGTTGGTTGTACATACTTCAAGCATGGCTCCTAATGTACGTTGGTTGTACATACTTCAAGCATGTCTCCTAATGTACGTTGGTTGTACATACTTCAAGCATGTCTCCTAATGTACGTTGGTTGTACATACTTCAAGCATGTCTCCTAATGTACGTTGGTTGTACATACTTCAAGCATGTCTCCTAATGTACGTTGGTTGTACATACTTCAAGCATGTCTCCTAATGTACGTTGGTTGTACATACTTCAAGCATGGCTCCTAATGTACGTTGGTTGTACATACTTCAAGCATGTCTCCTAATGTACGTTGGTTGTACATACTTCAAGCATGGCTCCTAATGTACGTTGGCTTGTACATACTTCAAGCATGGCTCCTAATGTACGTTGGTTGTACATACTTCAAGCATGGCTCCTAATGTACGTTGGTTGTACATACTTCAAGCACAGCTCCTAATGTACGTTGGTTGTACATACTTCAAGCATGGCTCCTAATGTACGTTGGTTGTACATACTTCAAGCATGTCTCCTAATGTACGTTGGTTGTACATACTTCAAGCATGTCTCCTAATGTACGTTGGTTGTACATACTTCAAGCATGTCTCCTAATGTACGTTGGTTGTACATACTTCAAGCATGGCTCCTAATGTACGTTGGTTGTACATACTTCAAGCATAGCTCCTAATGTACGTTGGTTGTACATACTTCAAGCATGTCTCCTAATGTACGTTGGTTGTACATACTTCAAGCATGGCTCCTAATGTACGTTGGTTGTACATACTTCAAGCATGTCTCCTAATGTACGTTGGTTGTACATACTTCAAGCATGTCTCCTAATGTACGTTGGCTTGTACATACTTCAAGCATGTCTCCTAATGTACGTTGGTTGTACATACTTCAAGCATGGCTCCTAATGTACGTTGGCTTGTACATACTTCAAGCATGGCTCCTAATGTACGTTGGTTGTACATACTTCAAGCATGTCTCCTAATGTACGTTGGTTGTACATACTTCAAGCATGTCTCCTAATGTACGTTGGTTGTACATACTTCAAGCATGTCTCCTAATGTACGTTGGTTGTACATACTTCAAGCATGTCTCCTAATGTACGTTGGTTGTACATACTTCAAGCATGTCTCCTAATGTACGTTGGCTGTACATACTTCAAGCATGGCTCCTAATGTACGTTGGTTGTACATACTTCAAGCATGTCTCCTAATGTACGTTGGTTGTACATACTTCAAGCATGGCTCCTAATGTACGTTGGTTGTACATACTTCAAGCATGCTCCTAATGTACGTTGGTTGTACATACTTCAAGCATGTCTCCTAATGTACGTTGGTTGTACATACTTCAAGCATGTCTCCTAATGTACGTTGGTTGTACATACTTCAAGCATGTCTCCTAATGTACGTTGGTTGTACATACTTCAAGCATGGCTCCTAATGTACGTTGGTTGTACATACTTCAAGCATGGCTCCTAATGTACGTTGGTTGTACATACTTCAAGCACAGCTCCTAATGTACGTTGGTTGTACATACTTCAAGCATGTCTCCTAATGTACGTTGGTTGTACATACTTCAAGCATGTCTCCTAATGTACGTTGGCTGTACATACTTCAAGCATGTCTCCTAATGTACGTTGGTTGTACATACTTCAAGCATGGCTCCTAATGTACGTTGGTTGTACATACTTCAAGCATGCTCCTAATGTACGTTGGCTTGTACATACTTCAAGCATGGCTCCTAATGTACGTTGGTTGTACATACTTCAAGCATGTCTCCTAATGTACGTTGGTTGTACATACTTCAAGCATGTCTCCTAATGTACGTTGGTTGTACATACTTCAAGCATGTCTCCTAATGTACGTTGGTTGTACATACTTCAAGCATGTCTCCTAATGTACGTTGGTTGTACATACTTCAAGCATGGCTCCTAATGTACGTTGGTCTGTACATACTTCAAGCATGGCTCCTAATGTACGTTGGTTGTACATACTTCAAGCATGTCTCCTAATGTACGTTGGCTTGTACATACTTCAAGCATGGCTCCTAATGTACGTTGGTTGTACATACTTCAAGCATGTCTCCTAATGTACGTTGGTTGTACATACTTCAAGCATGTCTCCTAATGTACGTTGGTTGTACATACTTCAAGCATGTCTCCTAATGTACGTTGGTTGTACATACTTCAAGCATGGCTCCTAATGTACGTTGGTTGTACATACTTCAAGCATGTCTCCTAATGTACGTTGGTTGTACATACTTCAAGCATGGCTCCTAATGTACGTTGGTTGTACATACTTCAAGCATGTCTCCTAATGTACGTTGGTTGTACATACTTCAAGCATGGCTCCTAATGTACGTTGGTTGTACATACTTCAAGCATGGCTCCTAATGTACGTTGGTTGTACATACTTCAAGCATGCTCCTAATGTACGTTGGTTGTACATACTTCAAGCATGTCTCCTAATGTACGTTGGTTGTACATACTTCAAGCATGTCTCCTAATGTACGTTGGTTGTACATACTTCAAGCATGTCTCCTAATGTACGTTGGTTGTACATACTTCAAGCATGTCTCCTAATGTACGTTGGTTGTACATACTTCAAGCATGTCTCCTAATGTACGTTGGTTGTACATACTTCAAGCATGGCTCCTAATGTACGTTGGTTGTACATACTTCAAGCATGTCTCCTAATGTACGTTGGTTGTACATACTTCAAGCATGTCTCCTAATGTACGTTGGTTGTACATACTTCAAGCATGTCTCCTAATGTACGTTGGTTGTACATACTTCAAGCATGTCTCCTAATGTACGTTGGTTGTACATACTTCAAGCATGTCTCCTAATGTACGTTGGTTGTACATACTTCAAGCATGTCTCCTAATGTACGTTGGTTGTACATACTTCAAGCATGGCTCCTAATGTACGTTGGTTGTACATACTTCAAGCATGTCTCCTAATGTACGTTGGTTGTACATACTTCAAGCATGTCTCCTAATGTACGTTGGTTGTACATACTTCAAGCATGGCTCCTAATGTACGTTGGCTGTACATACTTCAAGCATGCTCCTAATGTACGTTGGTTGTACATACTTCAAGCATGGCTCCTAATGTACGTTGGTTGTACATACTTCAAGCATGTCTCCTAATGTACGTTGGTTGTACATACTTCAAGCATGTCTCCTAATGTACGTTGGTTGTACATACTTCAAGCATGTCTCCTAATGTACGTTGGTTGTACATACTTCAAGCATGTCTCCTAATGTACGTTGGTTGTACATACTTCAAGCATGGCTCCTAATGTACGTTGGCTGTACATACTTCAAGCATGTCTCCTAATGTACGTTGGTTGTACATACTTCAAGCATGTCTCCTAATGTACGTTGGTTGTACATACTTCAAGCATGTCTCCTAATGTACGTTGGCTTGTACATACTTCAAGCATGTCTCCTAATGTACGTTGGTTGTACATACTTCAAGCATGTCTCCTAATGTACGTTGGTTGTACATACTTCAAGCATGTCTCCTAATGTACGTTGGTTGTACATACTTCAAGCATGTCTCCTAATGTACGTTGGTTGTACATACTTCAAGCATGGCTCCTAATGTACGTTGGTTGTACATACTTCAAGCATGTCTCCTAATGTACGTTGGTTGTACATACTTCAAGCATGTCTCCTAATGTACGTTGGCTGTACATACTTCAAGCATGTCTCCTAATGTACGTTGGCTGTACATACTTCAAGCATGGCTCCTAATGTACGTTGGTTGTACATACTTCAAGCATGCTCCTAATGTACGTTGGCTGTACATACTTCAAGCATGGCTCCTAATGTACGTTGGTTGTACATACTTCAAGCATGGCTCCTAATGTACGTTGGTTGTACATACTTCAAGCATGTCTCCTAATGTACGTTGGCTGTACATACTTCAAGCATGGCTCCTAATGTACGTTGGTTGTACATACTTCAAGCATGGCTCCTAATGTACGTTGGTTGTACATACTTCAAGCATGGCTCCTAATGTACGTTGGCTGTACATACTTCAAGCATGGCTCCTAATGTACGTTGGTTGTACATACTTCAAGCATGGCTCCTAATGTACGTTGGCTTTACATACTTCAAGCATGGCTCCTAATGTACGTTGGTTGTACATACTTCAAGCATGGCTCCTAATGTACGTTGGTTGTACATACTTCAAGCATGGCTCCTAATGTACGTTGGTTGTACATACTTCAAGCATGGCTCCTAATGTACGTTGGCTGTACATACTTCAAGCATGGCTCCTAATGTACGTTGGTTGTACATACTTCAAGCATGTCTCCTAATGTACGTTGGCTGTACATACTTCAAGCATGTCTCCTAATGTACGTTGGCTTGTACATACTTCAAGCATGTCTCCTAATGTACGTTGGCTGTACATACTTCAAGCATGTCTCCTAATGTACGTTGGCTGTACATACTTCAAGCATGTCTCCTAATGTACGTTGGCTGTACATACTTCAAGCATGGCTCCTAATGTACGTTGGCTGTACATACTTCAAGCATGCTCCTAATGTACGTTGGCTTGTACATACTTCAAGCATGGCTCCTAATGTACGTTGGTTGTACATACTTCAAGCATGTCTCCTAATGTACGTTGGTTGTACATACTTCAAGCATGTCTCCTAATGTACGTTGGTTGTACATACTTCAAGCATGTCTCCTAATGTACGTTGGTTGTACATACTTCAAGCATGGCTCCTAATGTACGTTGGTTGTACATACTTCAAGCATGTCTCCTAATGTACGTTGGCTTGTACATACTTCAAGCATGGCTCCTAATGTACGTTGGTTGTACATACTTCAAGCATGGCTCCTAATGTACGTTGGTTGTACATACTTCAAGCATGGCTCCTAATGTACGTTGGTTGTACATACTTCAAGCATGTCTCCTAATGTACGTTGGTTGTACATACTTCAAGCATGGCTCCTAATGTACGTTGGTTGTACATACTTCAAGCATGTCTCCTAATGTACGTTGGTTGTACATACTTCAAGCATGGCTCCTAATGTACGTTGGTTGTACATACTTCAAGCATGTCTCCTAATGTACGTTGGTTGTACATACTTCAAGCATGGCTCCTAATGTACGTTGGTTGTACATACTTCAAGCATGTCTCCTAATGTACGTTGGTTGTACATACTTCAAGCATGTCTCCTAATGTACGTTGGTTGTACATACTTCAAGCATGTCTCCTAATGTACGTTGGTTGTACATACTTCAAGCATGTCTCCTAATGTACGTTGGTTGTACATACTTCAAGCATGTCTCCTAATGTACGTTGGCTGTACATACTTCAAGCATGTCTCCTAATGTACGTTGGCTGTACATACTTCAAGCATGTCTCCTAATGTACGTTGGTTGTACATACTTCAAGCATGTCTCCTAATGTACGTTGGTTGTACATACTTCAAGCATGTCTCCTAATGTACGTTGGTTGTACATACTTCAAGCATGGCTCCTAATGTACGTTGGTTGTACATACTTCAAGCATGTCTCCTAATGTACGTTGGCTTGTACATACTTCAAGCATGTCTCCTAATGTACGTTGGTTGTACATACTTCAAGCATGGCTCCTAATGTACGTTGGCTTGTACATACTTCAAGCATGTCTCCTAATGTACGTTGGCTTGTACATACTTCAAGCATGTCTCCTAATGTACGTTGGTTGTACATACTTCAAGCATGTCTCCTAATGTACGTTGGCTGTACATACTTCAAGCATGTCTCCTAATGTACGTTGGTTGTACATACTTCAAGCATGGCTCCTAATGTACGTTGGTTGTACATACTTCAAGCATGTCTCCTAATGTACGTTGGTTGTACATACTTCAAGCATGTCTCCTAATGTACGTTGGCTGTACATACTTCAAGCATGTCTCCTAATGTACGTTGGCTTGTACATACTTCAAGCACGGCTCCTAATGTACGTTGGTTGTACATACTTTAAGCATGGCTCCTAATGTACGTTGGCTGTACATACTTCAAGCATGGCTCCTAATGTACGTTGGCTGTACATACTTCAAGCACGGCTCCTAATGTACGTTGGTTGTACATACTTCAAGCATGTCTCCTAATGTACGTTGGTTGTACATACTTCAAGCATGGCTCCTAATGTACGTTGGTTGTACATACTTCAAGCATGGCTCCTAATGTACGTTGGTTGTACATACTTCAAGCATGGCTCCTAATGTACGTTGGCTGTACATACTTCAAGCATGGCTCCTAATGTACGTTGGCTGTACATACTTCAAGCATGGCTCCTAATGTACGTTGGTTGTACATACTTCAAGCATGTCTCCTAATGTACGTTGGTTGTACATACTTCAAGCATGGCTCCTAATGTACGTTGGCTGTACATACTTCAAGCATGGCTCCTAATGTACGTTGGTTGTACATACTTCAAGCATGGCTCCTAATGTACGTTGGTTGTACATACTTCAAGCATGTCTCCTAATGTACGTTGGTTGTACATACTTCAAGCATGGCTCCTAATGTACGTTGGTTGTACATACTTCAAGCATGTCTCCTAATGTACGTTGGTTGTACATACTTCAAGCATGTCTCCTAATGTACGTTGGTTGTACATACTTCAAGCATGGCTCCTAATGTACGTTGGCTGTACATACTTCAAGCATGGCTCCTAATGTACGTTGGCTGTACATACTTCAAGCATGTCTCCTAATGTACGTTGGTTGTACATACTTCAAGCATGTCTCCTAATGTACGTTGGTTGTACATACTTCAAGCATGTCTCCTAATGTACGTTGGCTGTACATACTTCAAGCATGTCTCCTAATGTACGTTGGTTGTACATACTTCAAGCATGGCTCCTAATGTACGTTGGTTGTACATACTTCAAGCATGTCTCCTAATGTACGTTGGTTGTACATACTTCAAGCATGTCTCCTAATGTACGTTGGCTGTACATACTTCAAGCATGTCTCCTAATGTACGTTGGTTGTACATACTTCAAGCATGTCTCCTAATGTACGTTGGTTGTACATACTTCAAGCATGGCTCCTAATGTACGTTGGTTGTACATACTTCAAGCATGGCTCCTAATGTACGTTGGTTGTACATACTTCAAGCATGTCTCCTAATGTACGTTGGTTGTACATACTTCAAGCATGGCTCCTAATGTACGTTGGTTGTACATACTTCAAGCATGTCTCCTAATGTACGTTGGTTGTACATACTTCAAGCATGGCTCCTAATGTACGTTGGTTGTACATACTTCAAGCATGTCTCCTAATGTACGTTGGTTGTACATACTTCAAGCATGTCTCCTAATGTACGTTGGTTGTACATACTTCAAGCATGGCTCCTAATGTACGTTGGTTGTACATACTTCAAGCATGGCTCCTAATGTACGTTGGTTGTACATACTTCAAGCATGTCTCCTAATGTACGTTGGTTGTACATACTTCAAGCATGTCTCCTAATGTACGTTGGTTGTACATACTTCAAGCATGTCTCCTAATGTACGTTGGTTGTACATACTTCAAGCATGTCTCCTAATGTACGTTGGTTGTACATACTTCAAGCATGTCTCCTAATGTACGTTGGCTTGTACATACTTCAAGCATGTCTCCTAATGTACGTTGGTTGTACATACTTCAAGCATGTCTCCTAATGTACGTTGGTTGTACATACTTCAAGCATGTCTCCTAATGTACGTTGGCTGTACATACTTCAAGCATGTCTCCTAATGTACGTTGGCTGTACATACTTCAAGCATGTCTCCTAATGTACGTTGGTTGTACATACTTCAAGCATGTCTCCTAATGTACGTTGGCTGTACATACTTCAAGCATGTCTCCTAATGTACGTTGGTTGTACATACTTCAAGCATGGCTCCTAATGTACGTTGGTTGTACATACTTCAAGCATGTCTCCTAATGTACGTTGGTTGTACATACTTCAAGCATGTCTCCTAATGTACGTTGGTCTGTACATACTTCAAGCACATGCTCCTAATGTACGTTGGTTGTACATACTTCAAGCATGGCTCCTAATGTACGTTGGTTGTACATACTTCAAGCATGGCTCCTAATGTACGTTGGCTTGTACATACTTCAAGCATGTCTCCTAATGTACGTTGGTTGTACATACTTCAAGCATGCTCCTAATGTACGTTGGTTGTACATACTTCAAGCATGTCTCCTAATGTACGTTGGCTTGTACATACTTCAAGCATGTCTCCTAATGTACGTTGGTTGTACATACTTCAAGCATGGCTCCTAATGTACGTTGGTTGTACATACTTCAAGCATGTCTCCTAATGTACGTTGGTTGTACATACTTCAAGCATGTCTCCTAATGTACGTTGGTTGTACATACTTCAAGCATGGCTCCTAATGTACGTTGGTTGTACATACTTCAAGCATGGCTCCTAATGTACGTTGGTTGTACATACTTCAAGCATGGCTCCTAATGTACGTTGGTTGTACATACTTCAAGCATGGCTCCTAATGTACGTTGGCTGTACATACTTCAAGCATGTCTCCTAATGTACGTTGGCTGTACATACTTCAAGCATGGCTCCTAATGTACGTTGGTTGTACATACTTCAAGCACAGCTCCTAATGTACGTTGGTTGTACATACTTCAAGCATGTCTCCTAATGTACGTTGGTTGTACATACTTCAAGCATGTCTCCTAATGTACGTTGGTTGTACATACTTCAAGCATGGCTCCTAATGTACGTTGGCTGTACATACTTCAAGCACAGCTCCTAATGTACGTTGGTTGTACATACTTCAAGCACAGCTCCTAATGTACGTTGGCTGTACATACTTCAAGCACGGCTCCTAATGTACGTTGGTTGTACATACTTCAAGCATGGCTCCTAATGTACGTTGGCTGTACATACTTCAAGCATGGCTCCTAATGTACGTTGGTTGTACATACTTCAAGCATGTCTCCTAATGTACGTTGGTTGTACATACTTCAAGCATGGCTCCTAATGTACGTTGGTTGTACATACTTCAAGCATGGTCTCCTAATGTACGTTGGTTGTACATACTTCAAGCATGGCTCCTAATGTACGTTGGCTGTACATACTTCAAGCATGGCTCCTAATGTACGTTGGTTGTACATACTTCAAGCATGGCTCCTAATGTACGTTGGCTGTACATACTTCAAGCATGGCTCCTAATGTACGTTGGCTGTACATACTTCAAGCATGTCTCCTAATGTACGTTGGCTGTACATACTTCAAGCATGTCTCCTAATGTACGTTGGTTGTACATACTTCAAGCATGTCTCCTAATGTACGTTGGTTGTACATACTTCAAGCATGTCTCCTAATGTACGATGGTTGTACATACTTCAAGCATGTCTCCTAATGTACGTTGGTTGTACATACTTCAAGCATGTCTCCTAATGTACGTTGGTTGTACATACTTCAAGCATGTCTCCTAATGTACGTTGGCTGTACATACTTCAAGCATGGCTCCTAATGTACGTTGGTTGTACATACTTCAAGCATGGCTCCTAATGTACGTTGGTTGTACATACTTCAAGCACAGCTCCTAATGTACGTTGGTTGTACATACTTCAAGCATGTCTCCTAATGTACGTTGGTTGTACATACTTCAAGCATGTCTCCTAATGTACGTTGGTTGTACATACTTCAAGCATGTCTCCTAATGTACGTTGGTTGTACATACTTCAAGCATGGCTCCTAATGTACGTTGGTTGTACATACTTCAAGCATGGCTCCTAATGTACGTTGGTTGTACATACTTCAAGCATGTCTCCTAATGTACGTTGGTTGTACATACTTCAAGCATGGCTCCTAATGTACGTTGGCTTGTACATACTTCAAGCATGTCTCCTAATGTACGTTGGTTGTACATACTTCAAGCATGCTCCTAATGTACGTTGGCTTGTACATACTTCAAGCATGGCTCCTAATGTACGTTGGTTGTACATACTTCAAGCATGGCTCCTAATGTACGTTGGTTGTACATACTTCAAGCATGGCTCCTAATGTACGTTGGTTGTACATACTTCAAGCATGGCTCCTAATGTACGTTGGTTGTACATACTTCAAGCATGGCTCCTAATGTACGTTGGCTTTACATACTTCAAGCATGGCTCCTAATGTACGTTGGTTGTACATACTTCAAGCATGTCTCCTAATGTACGTTGGTTGTACATACTTCAAGCATGTCTCCTAATGTACGTTGGTTGTACATACTTCAAGCATGTCTCCTAATGTACGTTGGTTGTACATACTTCAAGCATGGCTCCTAATGTACGTTGGTTGTACATACTTCAAGCATGGCTCCTAATGTACGTTGGTTGTACATACTTCAAGCATGGCTCCTAATGTACGTTGGTTGTACATACTTCAAGCATGTCTCCTAATGTACGTTGGTTGTACATACTTCAAGCATGGCTCCTAATGTACGTTGGTTGTACATACTTCAAGCATGGCTCCTAATGTACGTTGGTTGTACATACTTCAAGCATGGCTCCTAATGTACGTTGGTTGTACATACTTCAAGCATGTCTCCTAATGTACGTTGGTTGTACATACTTCAAGCATGTCTCCTAATGTACGTTGGTTGTACATACTTCAAGCATGTCTCCTAATGTACGTTGGTTGTACATACTTCAAGCATGGCTCCTAATGTACGTTGGTTGTACATACTTCAAGCATGTCTCCTAATGTACGTTGGTTGTACATACTTCAAGCATGGCTCCTAATGTACGTTGGTTGTACATACTTCAAGCATGGCTCCTAATGTACGTTGGCTGTACATACTTCAAGCATGGCTCCTAATGTACGTTGGTTGTACATACTTCAAGCATGTCTCCTAATGTACGTTGGTTGTACATACTTCAAGCATGTCTCCTAATGTACGTTGGTTGTACATACTTCAAGCATGGCTCCTAATGTACTTCAAGCATGTCTCCTAATGTACGTTGGTTGTACATACTTCAAGCATGTCTCCTAATGTACGTTGGTTGTACATACTTCAAGCATGGCTCCTAATGTACGTTGGTTGTACATACTTCAAGCACAGCTCCTAATGTACGTTGGTTGTACATACTTCAAGCATGTCTCCTAATGTACGTTGGTTGTACATACTTCAAGCACATGTCTCCTAATGTACGTTGGCTGTACATACTTCAAGCATGTCTCCTAATGTACGTTGGTTGTACATACTTTCAAGCATGGCTCCTAATGTACGTTGGTTGTACATACTTCAAGCATGGCTCCTAATGTACGTTGGTTGTACATACTTCAAGCACTGTCTCCTAATGTACGTTGGTTGTACATACTTCAAGCATGGCTCCTAATGTACGTTGGTTGTACATACTTCAAGCATGGCTCCTAATGTACGTTGGTTGTACATACTTCAAGCATGGCTCCTAATGTACGTTGGTTGTACATACTTCAAGCATGGCTCCTAATGTACGTTGGTTGTACATACTTCAAGCACAGCTCCTAATGTACGTTGGTTGTACATACTTCAAGCACAGTCTCCTAATGTACGTTGGCTTGTACATACTTCAAGCATGGCTCCTAATGTACGTTGGTTGTACATACTTCAAGCATTGCTCCTAATGTACGTGGTCTGTACATACTTCAAGCATGGCAGCCTAATGTACGTTGGTTGTACATACTTCAAGCATGGCTCCTAATGTACGTGGCTGTACATACTTCAAGCATGGCTACTGATGTACGTTGGTTGTACATACTTCACAGCAGGCTCCTAATGTACGTTGGTTGTACATACTTCAAGCATGTCTCCTAATGTACGTTGGTTGTACATACTTTCAAGCATGTGCTCCTAATGTTACGTTGGCTGTACATACTTCAAGCATGGTCTCCTAATGTACGTTGGCTGTACATACTTCAAGACATGTCTCCTAATGTACGTTGGTTGTACATACTTCAAGCAATGTCTCCTAATGTACGTAGGTTGTACCATACTTCAAGCATGTCTCCTAATGTACGTGGTTGTACATACTTCAAGCATGGCTCCTAATGTACGTTGGCTTGTACATACTTCAAGCATGGCCTCCTAATGTACGTTGGTTGTACATACTTCAAGCATGGCTCCTAATGTACGTTGGTTGTACATACTTCAAGCATGCTCCTAATGTACGTGGATGGTACATACTTCAAGCATGTGCTCCTAATGTACGTTGGTTGTTACATACTTCAGCAGGCTCCTAATGTACGTTGGCTGTACATACTTCAAGCAGTCTCCTAATGTACGTTGGTGTACATACTTCAAGACAGCTCCTAATGTACGTTGGTTGTACATACTTCAAGCATGGCTCCTAATGTACGTTGGTTGTACATACTTCAAGCATGTCTCCTAATGTACGTTTGGTTGTACATACTTCAAGCATGGGCTCCTAATGTACGTTGGTTGTACATACTTCAAGCATGGCTCCTAATGTACGTTTGTTGTACATACTTCAAGCATCAGCTCCTAATGTACGTTGGTTGTACATACTTCAAGCATGTCTCCTAATGTACGTTGGTTGTACATACTTCAAGCATGTCTCCTAATGTACGTTGGTTGTACATACTTCAAGCATGTCTCCTAATGTACGTTGGTTGTACATACTTCAAGCATGGCTCCTAATGTACGTTGGTTGTACATACTTCAAGCATGTCTCCTAATGTACGTTGGTTGTACATACTTCAAGCATGTCTCCTAATGTACGTTGGTTGTACATACTTCAAGCATGTCTCCTAATGTACGTTGGTTGTACATACTTCAAGCATGGCTCCTAATGTACGTTGGTTGTACATACTTCAAGCATGGCTCCTAATGTACGTTGGTTGTACATACTTCAAGCATGCTCCTAATGTACGTTGGTTGTACATACTTCAAGCATGTCTCCTAATGTACGTTGGTTGTACATACTTCAAGCATGGCTCCTAATGTACGTTGGTTGTACATACTTCAAGCATGTCTCCTAATGTACGTTGGTTGTACATACTTCAAGCATGGCTCCTAATGTACGTTGGTTGTACATACTTCAAGCATGTCTCCTAATGTACGTTGGTTGTACATACTTCAAGCATGTCTCCTAATGTACGTTGGTTGTACATACTTCAAGCATGTCTCCTAATGTACGTTGGTTGTACATACTTCAAGCATGTCTCCTAATGTACGTTGGTTGTACATACTTCAAGCATGTCTCCTAATGTACGTTGGTTGTACATACTTCAAGCATGTCTCCTAATGTACGTTGGTTGTACATACTTCAAGCATGTCTCCTAATGTACGTTGGTTGTACATACTTCAAGCATGTCTCCTAATGTACGTTGGTTGTACATACTTCAAGCATGTCTCCTAATGTACGTTGGTTGTACATACTTCAAGCATGTCTCCTAATGTACGTTGGTTGTACATACTTCAAGCATGTCTCCTAATGTACGTTGGTTGTACATACTTCAAGCATGGCTCCTAATGTACGTTGGTTGTACATACTTCAAGCATGTCTCCTAATGTACGTTGGTTGTACATACTTCAAGCATGTCTCCTAATGTACGTTGGTTGTACATACTTCAAGCATGTCTCCTAATGTACGTTGGTTGTACATACTTCAAGCATGGCTCCTAATGTACGTTGGTTGTACATACTTCAAGCATGCTCCTAATGTACGTTGGTTGTACATACTTCAAGCATGTCTCCTAATGTACGTTGGTTGTACATACTTCAAGCATGCTCCTAATGTACGTTGGTTGTACATACTTCAAGCATGTCTCCTAATGTACGTTGGCTGTACATACTTCAAGCATGGCTCCTAATGTACGTTGGTTGTACATACTTCAAGCATGTCTCCTAATGTACGTTGGTTGTACATACTTCAAGCATGTCTCCTAATGTACGTTGGTTGTACATACTTCAAGCATGGCTCCTAATGTACGTTGGTTGTACATACTTCAAGCATGTCTCCTAATGTACGTTGGTTGTACATACTTCAAGCATGTCTCCTAATGTACGTTGGTTGTACATACTTCAAGCATGGCTCCTAATGTACGTTGGTTGTACATACTTCAAGCATGGCTCCTAATGTACGTTGGTTGTACATACTTCAAGCATGGCTCCTAATGTACGTTGGTTGTACATACTTCAAGCATGCTCCTAATGTACGTTGGTGTACATACTTCAAGCATGCTCCTAATGTACGTTGGTTGTACATACTTCAAGCATAGCTCCTAATGTACGTTGGTTGTACATACTTCAAGCATGTCTCCTAATGTACGTTGGCTGTACATACTTCAAGCATGTCTCCTAATGTACGTTGGTTGTACATACTTCAAGCATGGCTCCTAATGTACGTTGGTTGTACATACTTCAAGCATGTCTCCTAATGTACGTTGGTTGTACATACTTCAAGCATGTCTCCTAATGTACGTTGGTTGTACATACTTCAAGCATGGCTCCTAATGTACGTTGGTTGTACATACTTCAAGCATGTCTCCTAATGTACGTTGGTTGTACATACTTCAAGCATGGCTCCTAATGTACGTTGGTTGTACATACTTCAAGCATGCTCCTAATGTACGTTGGTTGTACATACTTCAAGCATGCTCCTAATGTACGTTGGTTGTACATACTTCAAGCATGTCTCCTAATGTACGTTGGTTGTACATACTTCAAGCATGGCTCCTAATGTACGTTGGTTGTACATACTTCAAGCATGGCTCCTAATGTACGTTGGTTGTACATACTTCAAGCATGGCTCCTAATGTACGTTGGTTGTACATACTTCAAGCATGGCTCCTAATGTACGTTGGTTGTACATACTTCAAGCATGTCTCCTAATGTACGTTGGTTGTACATACTTCAAGCATGGCTCCTAATGTACGTTGGTTGTACATACTTCAAGCATGTCTCCTAATGTACGTTGGTTGTACATACTTCAAGCATGTCTCCTAATGTACGTTGGTTGTACATACTTCAAGCATGTCTCCTAATGTACGTTGGTTGTACATACTTCAAGCATGTCTCCTAATGTACGTTGGTTGTACATACTTCAAGCATGTCTCCTAATGTACGTTGGTTGTACATACTTCAAGCATGTCTCCTAATGTACGTTGGTTGTACATACTTCAAGCATGTCTCCTAATGTACGTTGGTTGTACATACTTCAAGCATGGCTCCTAATGTACGTTGGTTGTACATACTTCAAGCATGTCTCCTAATGTACGTTGGTTGTACATACTTCAAGCATGCTCCTAATGTACGTTGGTTGTACATACTTCAAGCATGTCTCCTAATGTACGTTGGTTGTACATACTTCAAGCATGTCTCCTAATGTACGTTGGTTGTACATACTTCAAGCATGGCTCCTAATGTACGTTGGTTGTACATACTTCAAGCATGCTCCTAATGTACGTTGGTTGTACATACTTCAAGCATGTCTCCTAATGTACGTTGGTTGTACATACTTCAAGCATGGCTCCTAATGTACGTTGGCTGTACATACT
>JACEFZ010004188.1:390000-520891 GCA_014155875.1 Cepaea nemoralis | reverse complement strand
CCACCCGCATCTGCCGATGCCACCCCCAGCCTGGAAGCATCCCTCGTCCTCAGATCACATGCCTCCTCGCCTGCGCAGCCGACTCGCCTCCGCGCAACTCGATTCCCGCCTGCCCCCGCCCGCCGACCTGCGGCCTTCCCCCACCGCCCCGCGGCCCGCCCCCGGCCTCCTCAGGCACCGCCGCACCCCTGCTATGCAGCCCCCCCGCATCCCATCGCCGTCCTCGCACCCTCCTCTAGCCCCGCCGCTTACTCCGCCCGCCGCCGACGCTCAGCCTCCTGCAGCATGTCCGCGCCCTCGCCCGCCGCCAGCCGCCGGACCTCCTCCACACCCCTGCCGCCCCGTCCCATGTCCTCCGCCTCCTGTCTGCCGCCGTAAGCCCGCAGAACAGACGCATCCAGCCTGCTCGTCCGCCGCAGGTCTGCGCGCGCCTGCCTGGTCGCCCTCCTACCCGTCCGTGGTCTCCATTCCGCACGGCGCACTCCGCCGCAAAGCCGCAGCCCGACCTACCTCACGCCCGTTATAAGCCGCCTCCTCCCGCTCCTCCCGGACAGGCAGCCTCCTCCGACCGCTTACTCCTACATCCCTCCGGCCTACCTCATCGTATCTACTGCTCGTCGCTCCCCGTGGCTGGGAGCGGCAGAACGAGTAAGCCGAATCAATCCGCCGTTCCAGACGCCACACCCCCTCCCTGCTCCCTCCAACATCCTCCTCTCGCATCGCCTCGACAGCATCATACGCGAGAAAGATCCGAGACAGCAAGTCACGCCGCAAGAATACATCGCCCTCCGCCGGAACATTCAAATGTCCGCAGCGCTCGATTCCGTCCCGCCAGCCCACGTATCCCGAACTCCCTACATACTCCGCTAAGTATCGTAAAACTACGAACATCAAGAAGCCATGACGCAAGAAATAGTTCACATTGACATCCTCATACATCTATCTACCCTCCTCCCACTCAGTCGCCAGCTCATCTCTCACCTACTTCAATTTAACGAAATCTCATCAATACTATTCCTTTCCCCCGCCTCCTCATTAATCCTTACTCTATGCCTCACTCCCCCACCTCTCATCACTATACTCCTAGGCTCATCTTCTCTCCTGCGTTACCTCCTGCCTTCCTTCGTACCCCTATCCCATCTTCCCCTCCCCCGCATCCCCGCCTACTCCTCCACAATAATCCTCCCTCCTCATCCTAACCCTCATCCTCACTACTATTCATCCACTACTACTCCTGTATCTACCTCACCCTCCAATCCTACTCCCTCCTCCACTCCCTCTTCCTCATCCCTCTCAATTACCCAAGACAGACAGACAGTCAGCACAGATACGTCGGAACGGATCTATATGACTGACTTATATATTTAAAAGTAGAGTGCTCTCCACCATGGGCTGGCCGCGTCAGACCGACATGACAGATAGATAGATAGACAGACAGACGACATGACAGACAGTGACAGACAGACAGACAGACAGACAGACAGTCGGGACGGGATACTAGAGACTACGTCTATGAATTAAATGATGCATCTCCCACCAGGAGTGGCGCGTATGCCGGTGCCGGTCCGACCGACAGACAGATAGATAGTCGGAACGGGAACTATATGATATATAATGAATAAATGAGATTCTCCATCAGGGTCTGGGCGAAGACGGGCCGGTCAGACAGACAGACAGACAGATAGACAGACAGACAGACAGACAGATAGCCGGTAACGGGAACGAGAACTATATGTACTACTTATATGAATTAAATGAGATGCTCCCCACCAGGGCTGGGCGAAGCCGGGCCGGGTCAGCTAGTAATTAATATATGACTGTACACGTCACGGTGTCTCTGTTTAAAGCGGATTATCACGGGAAATAAACTGTTAAACAGCTAAGCCTAAATAAAGTCTCAAGAAGGAAGCTCGGGCTGTATCACATGCATATAGGTGCCGTTTTTAATACGTATCCTATCTACACAGGTCTGTATGTAGAACATCACTAAGGCTGATCACGTGCGGCAGACTAAATGCATCAAGTATAGAAGTTATGCGACTCCAATGCATGCAAAACACTGCTGTCGTCCGCTTGGTCGCTCTTACTGGCGTGAACTTGGTGATGCGAACCTGTTGTCTCTGCTGTGTCGCTCATTGCTGTGCAGGGAACTTCGTTATGCGCTGTGGTCTGCGATGATCCCATGCATTGAGTCTTGCTGTGCCAGGTGGTCTTACCGACCGTGCGGTGTGTTACCGCTGCTGCACGAGGGTCGATTGGGCGTGAGATGTTCGGGAAATCTTCCTGTAGTTATTCCTCACTGAGTGAGGTAGGTGGGGGTATGAAGAGAGGCGATATCTATCCTGGATAGCAATGTGTGCACCTTCGCATGTGCTAAGGTGTCTGTGGGTCAGACGTCCGCGAGACGTTATACTGGGGTGTTGAGGGTGTATTTCGGATGGCTTCAGCAGTCATGTCCGTCGTGTGTGTGTCGGTCATGTTGTGTGCCCTCTCGGATACTATGATATTCTTTGTATGCAAGGAAGCATAAACTAATGTGGATGTGTGGATCTGGTCACTGTACATCGTCTCTTGGCGCGCTCTTTGAGATGTAAAAAATGTGTGTGTTGAATGATAAGTTTACATTATACTGATACGGAATGTCTCTAGGGTCGTGTGTTGTTTATGTCGGCTAGTCGACGTTCGGGGCCATAACTGGTGGTATGATGAAGAGAAAAACACTTTAGAATTGGAAAATTATGGCGTAATAAGTCTAGTAGTTTTCGTAACTGAGAAATGGTAATATTTTGGTTTCTCATAGTGTCATTACTTCCTATATGTATTGTAATCCTCTTCACGCTTTCGTTGATTTCCATTCTACGTATACTGTTTGTTAGACTGTCTAACCCTGCACCCTGGAAGTGGAATTGTTTGTAGCTATATCGGGTGTGATGAGGGCATAAGATCACTGTATATGCCTTTCATCAATGAGTCGCCAATTATCGAGTGAGTGCAGTAAGTTGGTAGTATCTGTATGTATTGGCTCTGGTACGTCTTGCACGTTGTTTCTGCCATTGATAATTATCCGGCTGTGGACTGCCTTCTTGCAGTTACCAGCCGTTCTTGAATAGGCGATTGTCTGTCAGCAATGTCTCGTCGTACTGACTGTCGTTTACCAATTGCTCTTTTGGTAGTTCAAATCGATTGCTGACTTTACTTCTATGGGAAATGTTCGAGTCTTGTTCAATGGCTTTGTCTGTTTGTTGATGTGTATTCGTGGCTGTATAGTTGGCGCTCCCAGGGATGGTTGTGTTGTTTCGAAGCTGTAAGTCTGTGCTCCCTGATCAATAGTGGGCGCGCGTTGTAAAGTCTCAATAGTGTGTTTCAGTATACCATTTTCCTCTCTCAAGACAGTGACCTCTGACTTGAGGTTGATATAGTCATTAGTAATCCTGGCAACCTTGTCTGTGTTGTCAGAGGCGGCGTCTAGAAGTACCTTCAAACTTGCCGCTAACCTTTCAATGTGCTGCTGACAACTGCATGAGTGATGATTTGTAGCTGGGATTTCATCTAGTACCGATGGTGCAACCTCGATTTGGTTTGAATTGTTTTCATTTGGTTGTATACTGTCCCCTGGGCGCCTCATCGGGTATTCAATGGCTAGCAACACTGGTTGGTTAGATGAAGCTGCGTTCGGGCTGCTGCTGTGTTGAGTCGTGGCATGTTGGACTATGTTGTTACTATCGAATGATGATGTAACGACTGCCGCTGCAGGCTGTGGTGATTTTATGGTTCTGTCTGACAATAGCGTGACCGCTGTAGGCTGTGTTGGTTTTATGGCAGACACTAGTGTGCTGAAATCGGCAGGTGTCTTTAGCGAGTCACTTGTCAGTATCAGTGCTGCCTGTTCAATTTCGACGAATTGTGTCGCGAGCCACTCAGACATGACGGCGTTTGCTCCTTGTATTGAAATTTTATTCTGCGTGTGGTACAAATGTAACGTGTGTAGGGGAGATGATATTTTGACTTCCACCTCCTCTCCTTGTCGGTCTTTTCTATAATCAACTTTGGCTTCATGGTAATAATTGATCAGGCATGTTCGAAATCCCTCGTAATGTATTTTATTGTTGAATGTGATAGAGATGCATTTACCGTCATCCATACATTTAACAGACAGCGATGGCGAGCTAAATAAGTTCTTAAGTTTGCTTTTCACTGCCCGCTCTTTGTTGAGTGTGTAGTTTCTTGTTACTGCAGATCGTAATCCACTGCGACCCTCAGATCTACTTCGCCCCCTTTCTCCCGCTAACTCCAGTACAGAAATTTCCTCTCGACGGACATGATTACATAATATTACGTTTCAACAAACACGGACACATTGTAGCGCCGTCCATGGTTTAATTCCAAGTGATGTGATTGGCTAGTTCAAGCTATCACTGACGCACCGCTGTTCCATGAATAATTTATCCATAGTGTCATTAAATACAATATTATTAGCATTTATATCTACACTGCCACAATAAGCACCTTTAAAACAAGTTCAACAGTTGAATGGCATCATTGTGATCACAACCATATAAAATCCATTGCGTACGAATGTAGATAAACAGGAAAATTAATCCAAAAAGGAGGAGAACACACAAACGCATCCTTCATCGTGGGAAACCGGCTCGAGATAGACAGACAGACAGACAGACAGACAGACAGACAGACAGACAGACAGACAGACAGACAGACAGACAGACAGACAGACAGACAGACAGACAGACAGACAGATAGACAGATAGATAGATAGATAGATAGATAGATAGATAGATAGATAGATAGATAGATAGATAGATAGATAGATAGATAGATAGATAGATAGATAGATAGATAGATAGATAGATAGATAGATAGATAGATAGATAGATAGATAGATCCATCCATCCATCATGTGCCATGCCGGTAAGCGTGGGCGGTCATGTTCTGCCATCTCACTCGATCACCAGAGTCATGGATCAGCTCCGTGTTTCTGTCTCGACCATGCCACAAGGCCAAGCCATCCAGGTACTTGCTTCTAGGTCTTCCCCTTGGTCTGTTCCCCTCGATCTTACCAGTTGTCACCAAATTCTCCAATCCATTTCTTCTCATAACATGCCCAAAGAATTTTGACTGTCTACGTCTAATTTCTCTAATCAATTTACGATCTCCATTTGTTTCTTGAAGGACTTGTTCATTGGTCTTTCTGGCTGTCCATGGTATTCTTTGCATTTTCCTCAGAAACCACATCTCTACAGCCATCAGATGTTTTTCAGCCTGACTGCTCATTGTCCACGCTTCACATCCATATAAAAGTACAGGTTCTATGTAGCATCTCAACACTCTTTTTCTCGTTTCAATTGACATCTTTTTATTGGTCAATATGTTTTTCATCTTGCTAAAGGCTACTTTTGCCATGGCGATTCTTGTTCTAATCTCTTCAAGGCATCTCCCATCAGATGTTATTACTGTTCCGAGATAATTGTACCTACTCACTTGTTGAAGAATATTCCCATTTACTTGTATATTACATTGTGGTATTACGTCCTTCCTAGTGACGACCATAATCTGTGTCTTTTTACAATTTAATTCTAACCCTAGTTGTTCACTGTGTGTAACAATCGCATCTACTAAATTTTGCAGGTCCTGTTCATTGTCTGCAATCAAGACTGTATCATCTGCATATCTAATGTTATTGATGCATCGTCCCCCAATGTTGATTCCTTCCATATCTTCAATATTTCTGAAAATACTTTCACTGTACAGGGAAAACAGATCTGGAGACATTACACATCCCTGTCTCACACCCCTTTTAATAGGCTGATATTGGCTTACTTCATTATCAACTCTTATGGCAGCTTGTTGTTTCCAATATATGTTTTTTACAAGTCTAAGATCTTTTCCATCAATTTGTAGATCTTCAAGCATCCTTATCATGTTGACATGTCTCACTTTATCAAAAGCCTTTGTGTAGTCAATAAAGCAAAGGTGTAGATCTTTGTTTACTTCTATAGAACGTTCGATTATGGTTCTCAGTATATACACAGCATTTACTGTACCCTTGCCTTCCACAAACCCACATTGTTCTTCTCCTATTTCAGGTTGTATTTTCCTCCTAACTCTTTGCATGATAATTCTTAGCAAAATCTTTGTGATGTGACTCATTATACTAATTGTTCGATGTTGATCACATTCCAAGGCTCCCGATTTCTTTGGGATTGCAATAAATACAGAATTACATAACTCCTGAGGTATATTTCCAGTATCATATATTGTATTAAGCAGACTGGTAACTTTATCTATTCCATATTCTTCTAAAGCATTAATCATTTCTGTTGTGACGCTGTCTGAACCGGGGGTCTTGCCAGATTTCATGTGGTTAAGAGCATTCTGAACCTCCATCTTCAAAATTGCTGGTCCTTCATTATTATTTTGAACATTATACTGTTCGTCTCTGTTATCGTCATAAAGGTTTTTCACGTAATCTGACCATTCATGTAAGATCTGATCTTTTTCTATTATGACTCTTCCATCTTTTGTCTTTAGGCAGCCTGCTGATGTACGTGTTCTTTGATTAGTAAGCTCCTGAATTCTTTTGTGCATTAGTTTCGCATTGTTACTGTTGTGTTGTTTTTCAATTTCTCTGCAATTTTTCTCAAGCCATGTTTCTTTTGCCTCCTTACATAAGGTTCTCACTTTTCTGTGAATTTCTTCATATTTGGCAGGATTATTTTTGTTCTGTCTTCTTGTTTCCATTAGTTGTAAAATTTCTTCAGTCATCCATGTCTTACGGCCCACTTTCTTTACTTTTGGAATAGTTTTTTCTGCTGCACAACTGATTGAATTCTTCATCATTTCCCATTGATCATCTACATCTTGAAATAGGATCTCTAGATCAGACAATATATCAAATTTGTTCTTTACTTCTATGTTAAAATTATCTTGTATTTCTTTGTCAGTTTTCAATTTGCACAAGTCATATTTAGGGTTTCCTGCTGTATACTTGACTTTCTTTAACTTTACCCTCAATGTGCCTGTAATTAATCTGTGATCACTGTAACAGTCTGCATTTGGAACTGTTTTTACGACTGTTAACGCATTTCGAAACCTTTTGCTAATCAGGATGTAATCTATCTGGTTTTTAATCCTGCTGTCTGGACTCCTCCATGTCCATAATCTTCTAGGGTGCTGTTTAAACCAGGTGTTTCCTACAACCATTTCTTGTTCTTTTGCCCATTCTACAAGTCTGTATCCTCTTTCATTTCTCTCTCCCAAACCATGGTTGCCTACACTGCATCCATCGCCTTGCTGTCCTATTTTTGCGTTGAAATCACCCATTATGATATTTATTTCTGATTTTTTGCAGTTCTTCAAAGCAGACTCCATGTCATTATAAAATTCCTCTATGCTTTCTTCACTGCATTCACTTGTTGGGGCATATACTTGAATGACATTTATTTTAAAAGGTCTTCCATTTAATTTTACTAATAGGACTCTGTCTGACACAGCCTGATATCCTTTGACAGAATTTGATGTTTGCTTATCTAATATAATGGCTACACCTCTTTGCTGTTCTTCTCCCCCAGAGTAAATAATCTTACAATCCTCTCCTGTCCTTATCCCTGCTCCTTTCCATCTCGTTTCCGATATTCCTAATATGTTAATCTTCTCTCTCTTCATTTCTTTTTTGATGTTTTCTAACTTTCCATCTGCATTCATTGTTCTAACGTTCCAAGTTCCTACTTTCAATGATATTAATCTGTTGCACCTAGTAGCCTGTTGACGGTCTGGAGTCACCTGGTGCGCATGACTATCCCTACCGGGCGAGGTTGCTCCTATGGAGCACCCATTTACGCCGTTTCTCTGATTATCGATGATTTCACACAACATGATTTTCTTGGCATGTGTAAAGAAGGTAGTTTGCCATTGCTTTCCTTCCTAGCAGTGACCATACTGGTCAGTGACCGTAGCCATTGTCACCTCAAAAAAGAGATCCTCTGCCTACCGTCGTGAAGGTGGAGACCATAACCTACAACTATCTGTTGGCTGCTCTCCATCTTCATCCACCACCTGCACCCATGGCTTCACGTAACCCTGATCGGGGGGCTAAACGGGTACTCCACCTTGCCCAAGGGTGTCCCGTAGGCTAGCGGAGGGAAGGAGGCGCCTTACTTCTCCTTTGATAGGGGATACCCTTACCCCGCTACCCTAGATAGATAGATAGATAGATAGATAGATAGATAGATAGATAGATAGATAGATAGATAGATAGATAGATAGATAGATAGATAGATAGATAGATAGATAGATAGATAGATAGATAGATAGATAGATAGATAGATAGATAGATAGATAGATAGATAGATAGATACGATAGATAGATAGATAGATAGATAGATAGATAGATAGATAGATAGATAGATAGATAGATAGATAGATAGATAGATAGATAGATAGATAGATAGATAGATAGATAGATAGATAGATAGATAGATAGATAGATAGATAGATAGATAGATAGATAGATAGATAGATAGATAGATAGATAGATAGATAGATAGATAGATAGATAGATAGATAGATAGATAGATAGATAGATAGATAGATAGATAGATAGATAGATAGATAGATAGATAGATAGATAGATAGATAGATAGCTAGATAGATAGATAGATAGATAGATAGATAGATTAGATAGATAGATAGATAGATAGATAGATAGATAGATAGATAGATAGATAGATAGATAGATAGATTAGATAGATAGATAGATAGATAGATAGATAGATAGATAGACTAGATATATATACAATCAATTTCGTTTTCCGTTTTGTAGTGGGGTGATGCCCGTGTGGCATTGTGAATTATTGCGTTGGTATTCATAAACTGGTATGAGTGCCAGTCGTTCGGAAAGCAATGGCAAACTATTGAACAGAAATTTAAAAAACAGCCAAACATGTTTGGTAACAGAGACGTCCTGTAAAGAATATGCAACTTTTTAACTCCTGGTCATATTCCATGACCTCTTCGTACCCAGTGTTATCCGATATATTTTGCCATGTAGGTCACTCATCATAATTTTGCAGTGGGTGGGTGGGGTGTGGTGGAGTGAGTGAGTGAGTGAGTGAGTGATGAGTGGGTGGGGTGGGTGAGTGATGAGTGATGAGTGAGTGAGTGGGTGGGTGGTGAGTGAGTGCGTGCGTGAGTGAGTGAGGTGAGTGGTGAGTGAGTGAGTGAGTGAGTGAGTGATGATGACTGGGTGAGTTCGTGTGCTAGTTAATCATGGAAGCTTTGACCTTTACAGAGAGGTCCATAGGTCAAAGTTCGTCATGCGGCGGAAATACAAATTCAAGCTAGCTGTTGTTGTGTTACTGGCTCTGTTCGTTTACGGAATTACATACGGAACAGGTACATTTACACCTTTTATTATGTATAATTTCATCTTCTGCTATGTATAGTTTCATCTTCTGCTATGTATAATTTCATCTTCTGCTATGTATAGTTTCAACTTCTGCTGTGTATAGTTTCATATTCTGTTGTGTAGAGTTACAACTTCTACTGCGAATAGGTACAACTTCTACTGTGTATAGTTTCAACTTCTACTGTGTATAGTTACAACTTCTACTGTGTATAGTTACAGCTTCTGCTGTGTATAGTTTCAAATTCTGCTGTGTATAGTTACAACTTCTACTGTGTATAGTTTCAACTGCTACTGTGTATAGTTACAACTTCTACTGTGTATAGTACACATCTACTATGTATAGTTATATACTTATTTTCTGTATAGTTTATCTTCTGCTGTGTTTTAGTTTGAACTTTTGCTTTTTTCTTTGTATAGTTTCAACTTATGTTGTGAATAGTTTCATTTAATGTGCGTATAGTAAAACGTTTACTATGCATACTTACAATTTCTACTGTCCATACTATGCATTGTGACATTGTATAGTTAAAATGTCTACTCTGTATAAATGCCATTTTGGATTGTTTTGATTATATGGTGAGTATTGATTATATGGTGTTATACTGTTACTACTGACTACTACTACTACTACTACTCTACTACTACTACTACTACTACTACTACTACTACTACTTACTACTATATTACTACTACTATTGCTTCAGTGCTACTACTACTACTACTACTACTACTACTACTACTACTACTACCACCACCACTATTATTACTACTACTACTACAACTATTACTACTACTACTACTACTACTACTACAATTACTACTATTACTACAATCACTACTACTATTACTAGATCATATTAATCATATGGTGCCAGTCCTATGTTTATATAGACCAATCATCACTCCTTGAATAATGTGATCAATATCAGGCAGGCGCCTACACTTCCCCAGACATTTCTGGTAAACATTTCTGGCTTGGTGGACCAGCGAAAAAGAGTGTTGAAGAGCTACATGGAACCTGTAATTTTGTATGGATAGGAAACGCGAACAGTGAGCGGACATGCTGAAAAACATGTAAAGGCGGTGGACATGTGGTTTCTGAGGAAAATGCATAGAATACCATGGTCAGACAGAAAAATCAATGAGCAAGTTCTACAAGAGGCAAATGAAAGCCGTAAACTGATTAGAGAAATTAGACGTAGACAATCATTTTTTTTTTTTTCATTTTTTTTAAAATGATTTTGACACATTATGAGAAGAAATAAATTAGAGAACTTAGTAACAACTGACAAGACTACGGGGAAAAGAACAAGGTGAAGGCAGAGAAGTAAATATTTGGATGGCTTGACCACATGGCATGAGCCAATCGAACGCCAACCTTCCATAGTCACCGCTTACGTCATGCATGGTAGACTACAGTGCTATTACTCTTTGCTTCACATAAATGCCATTGCCTGATATTCAAATTAACCGTAGCCATACGATACGGCTTATATCATCAACATCAAGTGCCATGCCGAAAGCTGTGGGTGGTCATGGTTGGTCATCTCATACAGTCACCAGAGTCTCAAATCAGGTCTGTGTTCTTGTCCTGACCATGCCATGCTGCCAAACCATCAAGGTATTTATCCAGTTGTCTTCCCTTTGCTCTCTTCTCAGCTTGCCAGTTGTCACTGAATTTTCAAGACCATTTCTCCTCACAACATGTCCAAAAAATGTTGACTATCTACGTCTAAATTCTCCAGCCAGTCTGTTTTTCATTTGTCTCTTGAAGAGCTGTCTTATTTGATTTTCTGTCCATCCGTGGTATTCTTAATCACCAGGTTTGTTCATAGGGCATATTTTTCTGTCCCATCCCGTCCCATCCCATGGGACCTTTCCGGTTATCACAATGTTCTCCAATACGTCTCTTCTCATCACATGACTAAAAGAAAGCTGCTTGTCTCATTCTTTTTGTTGTATTTAATGTTCTAGTTTCATTAGTATCTTTCAAGCTGCCATTGATAGTTCTCTGGAAGTCCAAGGAATTTGCAACATCCGTCTCAGGAACGACATTTCTGTTGCTTCCAAATTCTTCCCAGTTTGTTCATGTACATTCTAAGATTCACTGCCATAAGTAAAACACGTTCTAAAGCAACAAATTGCCCGTAACCATGCGATATTTTAGCTTGTTACATATCCTTTACAGAACGTCGCAGGCAACACCAGTATTTTTTGGTCGTTTGTGATTTCTTGGCAAGTTTACGGTTGGCAGTTAGCTTTCTGAACGACCGACACTTATACCATTGCATGAAAACAAGCGCAATGAGGTCTGCTTCTATATCGCCCGCAACTGTATTTCGAACGCGTTAAGCGGGATCGCGAATTGCATTCGTAACCCCATCGTTACAGTGCAGGCATAATTAAATATAGAAAGGGACAAATAACGGCTGCAGCAGGATATAACAATATGAGATGGCAACTATTTTCATCTCAGTAAGATATATACCGGTTCTTTTACATATTGTAATTGACGTGTGCCGCTGATGATCTTGTATGTCCACAGCCTTCTGTCTCGTGTCTGCCAATCTTCTTATAGATTATGTGGTTGTTTCAGGATTTGAAATTCAATTTTTCAAATCCCGAAACAACCAAATAATCAATTGATTATTGCTCACTGGATTTAGGAGGCCTGGTGTTCCTTGCCAGTGAGAAGTCCTGATCGTTCGGGTCCCATCGATTGACGGACGTCGGTCGCGGCGATTGGGCAATCTTGAGCATAGCCTACGATGGGTAGCGTTGTGATGTTCTGTTGTGATAATTTGGTGTGTCCAGTGTGTGCCGCGTGGTTACACACCCGCTTCACACGCGTGATCCGGGACTGTTTCCGGATCCGGTCAGGGATATGCACTACTGACGAGCTCAAATGAGGGCGAAACTCGAGTATAGTGCTTCCATATTGACGTGGATAGGCCTTAGGTTCATACCAGAATGTGATCGGCGTTGCCAGTAGTGGGTTGTGCTCAATATTTAAATTTCAAATCCCGAAACAACCACATAATCAATTGATTATTGCTCACTGGATTTAGGAGGCCTGGTGTTCCTTGCCAGTGAGAAGTCCTGATCGTTCGGGTCCCATCGATTGACGGACGTCGGTCGCGGCGATTGGGCAATCTTGAGCATAGCCTACGATGGGTAGCGTTGTGATGTTCTGTTGTGATAATTTGGTGTGTCCAGTGTGTGCCGCGTGGTTACACACCCGCTTCACACGCGTGATCCGGGACTGTTTCCGGATCCGGTCAGGGATATGCACTACTGACGAGCTCAAATGAGGGCGAAACTCGAGTATAGTGCTTCCATATTGACGTGGATAGGCCTTAGGTTCATACCAGAATGTGATCGGCGTTGCCAGTAGTGGGTTGTGCTCAATATTTAAATTTCAAATCCCGAAACAAACCACATAATCAATTGATTATTGCTCACTGGATTTAGGAGGCCTGGTGTTCCTTGCCAGTGAGAAGTCCTGATCGTTCGGGTCCCATCGATTGACGGACGTCGGTCGCGGCGATTGGGCAATCTTGAGCATAGCCTACGATGGGTAGCGTTGTGGTATTCTGTTGTGATAATTTGGTGTGTCCCAGTGTGTGCCGCGTGTTACACACCCGCTTCACACGCGTGATCCGGGACTGTTTCCGGATCCGGTCAGGGATATGCACTACTGACGAGCTCAAATGAGGGCGAAACTCGAGTATAGTGCTTCCATATTGACGTGGATAGGCCTTAGGTTCATACCAGAATGTGATCGGCGTTGCCAGTAGTGGGTTGTGCTCAATATTTAAATCTTCTTATAGTCCATGCCGTGTGGCATTGGTGATCATGTCTGTCCACAGCCTTCTGTCTCGTGTACTGCCATTCTTCTTATAGTCCATGACTTGTGGTCTTGACGATCATGTCTGTCCACAAACTTCTGTCTCGTGTACTGCCATTCTTCTTATACTCCATGTCATGTGGCGTTGGTGATCATGTCTGTCCACAACCTTATATGTCCTGTACTGCTATTCTTCGTATAGTCCATGCCGTGTGGCATTGGTGATTATGTCTATCTACAGTCTTCCGTCTTGTGTACTGCCAATCTTCTTATAGCCCATGCCGTGTGGCGTTGGTGATCATGTCTGTCCGCAGCCTTCTGTCTCGTGTACTGCCAATCTTCTTATAATCCTTACCGTGTGGCGTTGGTGATCATACCTGTCCACAGCCTTCTGCCTCGTTTGCTGCCAATCCCGGTTACTTAACGTCATTGCATACAACATGATGCATTTTAATCAATTTCTTAACACTGTCATTTACAGTCATACTATACGATAAGATGTTTCAAGATGACAAGAAAAATGAATTCAACAAGGACACGTTTAAGAGAACCACCGTCTCAGATAAAGGCAACACATACCTTCACACTAGGATTGACAGAGGTAATGATACATTTCTGTTACGTTGATCCATACTAATGTTACATGGGCCTTTAAGTGGGGAGTCAAGAGTAGTAACACATCCAATGCAGGTCGTATAAGGTGTATTTTTAATGACTATGCAGTGTTTGAAAATATTGCCTTTCCAAGATTTGTATTCACCCTCTGTAAAGTTCATGCTACTTAATAGGTAAATACAAAACTTGGACCAGTAATATTTTCAAACTCTGCACAGTCATTAAAAATATGCTCTGTACAAGGCCATTAAGGAGGGTTGGTGCGAGGTGTCTTTCTTTTTCTTTTAAAGTCTTTTCACATCTAAGACTCATGTGGCATATGGTGCAAGATACGTATTGTTATAAACTACACGGCACTCAATGGGTCATGTGGTCGGTTTCAGGGCGGACGCCTTTACTTCCCAAGAATTTCCATGGTATCATTTTAGGCTGAGACAGCCTGAGAGCCCAAGTCAATTTGTTTTTCAATTTCCATACTTCTGTGATGCGAATCGAACCCAAGACTACCTTGAGCTGGTAGTAGGCCAGGCTCCCACGAGTCCACACCGTGACAACATTCAGCCTACATCCAACCAACCATAACATGGCCTACAGAGAGCGTGACTAGTTTGCTTGTGGGACAATACACCAATTGGAGCCTTGACCATAGAGGAAGAAGAGATGATAAATGTGAAACAGTACGTAAGCTTTTACTTTGAGAAATAAATACACAGTATTGATTCACACTCATAGAAGTAGAGAAAGGAAGGAGTGTTTAGTTGACCAGGATGTACGCAATACGATCTCAGCGCTGCGCCGTCGTCATCCGGATCGGCAGGTTCGAATCCCGGTATAGCCACATTTTAGTTTCAGTGTTTATTATTCACCGCGTCATCTGCAAACCTCTGACCCCGCAGATGTTCTTTCATGGTCCAAACAAGTGATAGACGATGGTGCAGAGTCTGGACTGTTTTCTGGAAGCTTCAAGAAAGTTTTAGTGCATGTAGTGTATATACTGTATGCGCACTGTATCCACTGTTTGAGGTCAGGCGTTGTCGTGCAGCAAACATTGCTCCCTTCGAGAGAAGTGCCTGGCGTTTCCAGCGTATCTAGGGTTCCGGTTTGTTCACTACCATGTCACTGCATCAAACACTAGTCACAGTTTTACCCTATTTCTAGAAATGCACCAATATAAGGCCTTTGATAACCCAAAAGATGGTTATAATGACTTTAACAGCGGATTTCTACACTCATCTACAATCTGTCTTGAAATTCTTCTTCACCCGAGACAACGGGTATTTCCCCTGACTCAAACAATTGTCTCCACACCAAATCATCATGCTTCTGTACATTTCAGAAAGCTTCATACCTTCTGACCACTAAATGCTAATCCCGCCCCATTGTTCTTCAACGGTGCAAGTTGATAGTCGGGCAGCTATTTTGTAATCGCTATAACACATGCGCAAACTGCTCGATCCTCACGACCCCTACTTGCGGCATTGCTTAAAAGCCAATTTGTGTCATGAAATACGATTTTCTGTTGTCCTTACTATTCTGTGCACTTTACAATAAAACGTCTATTACTTAATGACTTGCCTTCGATTATTTTTGGTTATATACACTTTTGTATTCTCCTTGGGACCATGGACATCGTGCACTGTGGTAAGACCCTCTGGGTATTATCTGTTGAGGAAGGTTGGAGCACCTATGGAGATATCCGTGTGAAACAAAACAAATTATAAAATAAACTGTTTCCATTGTTAAATTACTTGTATATCCTTTACGGGACTTAGCAGTCAACTCCAGCATTTATTGGCTGTTTATGATTCCGGGCAGGTTTACGTTCAGTATTTCGTCATTTGTTTCTGAACTACCGGCACTCATACAACTGAATGGAAACCAACGCAAGGCGATCTGCTTTAAAATATCCCGCAGCTGTGTTTCGAAAGCAGTGTGCAGGATTTCTAATTGCATTCGTAACCCTTTCGCAGCAGAACCGGTTTTCCATTATACACTTACTAAATGTTTAATTATTTGTAGAAGAATTCTTGGTATTAAGTGGCAAGACAAAATCACAAATACTGAAGTATTCGAAAGATCAGGTTGTGTGACGGTTTATTCCATGCTCAGTCTTCGTAGACTTAGATGGATAGGACATCTTAGGAGGATGGATGATGGTAGAATACGAAAGGACATCTATTTTGGTGAATTGCAGATGGGTAAGAGATCTCAGGGTCGGCATCTACTACGATACAAAGATGTGTATAAGCGGGACATGATTGATACAGGCATTGATAACGCACAGTGGGAGCAAGTCGCCGCTGAACGTGTTGTATGGAGAGCAAACATCAGAAATGGAATAAAGACAACGGAGAAAATTATTGCAGATAAGTCACACACCGAGCGTGTGAGACGTAAGATGGTGCATGATGGTAGAAATGACCACGTGTTCACATGCACCCACTGTGAACGAACATTTACAGCGCGAATTGGCCTTATCAGTCACATTCGCTACCGCCATGGGTAAAAGTTATGCCTTTTTGAAGCACAAACTATCGTCTGTCAAGATGGCAAGGTGCCAATGATGAATGGAGAATTATTTGTACAACTTAACTGTTGTTCTGTCCACACACTTGTCATGCTATCTGACATTTGGCTCTTCTCGTGTTTAGCTCGTAGTTTCCTGTCTCGTTTCTATGTATCTCATCCCTGTTTCTCTTCCTCTGTCTCCATTTAAATGTCTATATTCACCTGTCTCTCTTCCCTTGTGGTGTTTATTCCGCTGTTTTTTTTCCTTCCTCACTCTTCCGCTATCTCTCTTCTGCTATCTCTCTTCCGCCATCTTTCTTCCACTATATCTCTTCCACTATCTTTCTTCCACTATCTCTCTTCCACTATCTCTCTTCTGCTATTACTCTTCCACTATCTTTCTTCCAATATCTCTCTTCTGCTATCTTTCTTCCGCTATCTCTCTTCCACTATTTCTCTTCCACTATCTCTCTTCCGCAACCTCTCTTCCGCTATCTCTCTTCCACTATTTCTCTTCCACTATCTCTTTTCCATTATCTCTCTTCAGCTATCTCTATTCTGCTATCACTCTTCCGCTGTCTTTTTTCCACTATCTCTCTTCCGCTATCTTTCTTCCACTATCCCTTTTAAGCTATCTCTCTTCCGCTATCTCTCTTCTCCTATCTTTCTTCCACTATCTCTCTTCCGCTATCTTTCTTCCACTATCTCTCTTCCACTATCTCTCTTCTGCTATCACTCTTCCACTATCTTTCTTCCACTATCTCTCTTCTGCTATCTTTCTTCCGCTATCTCTCTTCCACTATCTCTCTTCCACTATCTTTCTTCCACTATCTCGCTTCCATTATCTCTCTTCTGCTATCTCTCTTTTGCAATCTCTCTTCCGCTATCTCTCTTCTGCTATCACTCTTCCACTATCTTTCTTCCACTATCTCTCTTCTGCTATCTTTTTTCCACTATCTCTCTTCCACTATTTTTCTTCCGCTATCTCTCTTCCACTATCTCTCTTCCGCTATCTTTCTTCCACTATCTCTCTTCCACTATCTCTCTTCCATTATCTCTCTTCCGCTATCTCTCTTTCACTATCTCTCTTCTACTATTTCTCTTCTGCTATCTCTATACCACTATCTCTCTTCCACTATTTCTCTTCCACTGGCTATCTTCGCCTGTCTCTCTTCCCTGCCCATATGTGCTCTCTCTCTCTCTATCTCTCTCTCTCTCTTTCCATTCTCTCTTCCCCTTCTCTCTTATCTTGTGTCTTTTCGTCTGTCTCTCCTCTCATGTTTCTTAGTCTGTCTCTTTTCAACTCTCTCTCTCCCTTTCTCTCTCTCTCTCTCTCTCTCTCTCTCTCTCTCTGTCTGTGTGTGTGTGTGTGTGTGTGTGTGTGTGTGTGTGTGTGTGTATGTGTGTGTGTGTCGCTCTGTCTCTGTCTCTTTTACTGCATCTCTTTCTGTGTCTTTTTCCACTCTCTATCTTACCTTGTTTTTCTTCACCTGTCTCTCTTTTCATGTCATTCTTTTCCTGTCTTTATTCACCCGTCTCTCTCCAACGTCCTTTTTTCATCTATACTTCTTCCATTGTCTCTATTTTCTTGTCATTCTTTGCCTGTATTTCTCCACCCGTCTTTTTTTTTTCATCTAAATTTCTTCTATTGACTCTCTTTCCCTGTCTTTCTCCGCCTGTCTCTCTTCGTCTGTCTCACTTCCCCTGTCTCTCTCTCTCTCTCTCCTTGTCTTTCTTCCTCTCCAGTCTTTCTGTCATCCATCTGTCTTCCATTTTGGACTATTTCTGGTTATCTGAATATGTTATTTTCTTTAATCATTTGTATCACTCTTACTTAAATCTATTTACTGTTACCTCGTCTTTACTTAATACCTTTTCTCATGTATGTCTTACAGTATTTGTAAATATTCCCATTTTCTTCAATAAACCCGCACAGACAGAACACCGCTACTTACAGTACCAAAGATTGTTAAGTACTGTAACACCCCACATAGTCGTGACGTGATAAATGAAGGTTTGTGGAATACTGTTTGTGTCTCATTGTTGTTCTATATTAATAGAGAAATCAATTGTCAAAATGCAGGCGCATTTCTACATCAATTATCAGCAGTACTGAAACATCAAAATATACTATCAACTATCACCCATACTGAAACATCCAAACATAGCATTGTTCGAAAAACGACAGATAATAAATAACATATTCACACCAACCTTATGCTGCCAATGACAAACGTGGACGTTATCCAAATCACACTTACAAAAAAATCTACACCTGTGAGAAGAGATGCTTGAGGAGAACTGCCAACTTAAATATCTGGGACCGAGTGAGAAATTATGTTATCAGACAGACAGTGGGATCAACACCTTGTGCCACATATATTGAAGGGTAGAATATTAAATGGCTTGGCCATCTCGTTAGAATACAATACCATCAACTGCCAGCACTGGCGCTACACCATAGAAGATCTGATATGTGAGCAAGAGGACGCCCGAAAAAGAAATGGGCTGACGACATGAAAGACATTGTACAATCACACGGAATAATACTACCCAATGCTACCCAACGGGCGCTGGATCTTCAACTATTCCTCCTCACGACGCTTGACGAAAAATATTGAAAATGATGATGTTGATGATGATCTTTATTAATAAGCAAGGACGTGAAGGACATGCATTTTCGTATGGTCTATTATCATCATTCATTCATCATTCATCATGTGCCATACCGATAAGCGTGGGCGATCATGATTCGCCATCTCACTCGATCACCGAAGTGGTGGATCATCTCAGTGTTCTTGTCTCAACCATACCACGTTATCTTTATAACCAGTACCTATGGCCAAGAGGATAGTGTAATTTAGTTTAATTCCCCGACGTAAGGAGACGAGTTTTGGAAATTATCTGCTGGCGATTTGGAAGCAGAACACTTTGCGCTGATTGCGATAGTTTGAGGCATCGACCGCTCAGAAAGCAAATGTAAACTACCGAAGTAAAATTGCCTAGTAAACACACAGGCAATCAGTGGTGACATTGACTGCAACACCATGTAAAGTAAATGCAAGTAACTATATTTGCTACCATTTTAAAGTTATTTTATGCATGTTTTAGCATACTCTAATTAAAAGTAGTTTTCGTATTGAGATAATGACATACATCGTGAATGTTAGTGCATATTTTTAACCTTTTTTTAATGGGGTTATATGTCCTTTTTCGACTTTTTAGGTTACATTATAACCATTGTAGGTTATATTATGACCATTTCAGGTTATATTATGACATATCGTATAATCTAATCTCATCTTGTTCCTCTTGTACCTTGCGTTGTCGAGGTGAAGCATAAACAGCGGGATAGTGTCCGTTTATGGGCTTCATGTATCGCGCTTCTCGTGAACTCTCTGTTACTCGCTATTCCCTCTGTCCATCATCCGATTTTGCTTCTTAATTTTTCTACGAGCAGTATGAAAATCCCCTGCCGGCTTGCTAGGCCAGTGGCAGATTTAGAACAGAAAAAAAAAATCTGACCTAGGGGAGTCCGTCCCCCATGGCGAGCCAGATCCCCCCGTTAGCCTATGACCTTGCGGTCATGGTTTCCCGATCTACACCACGTGGAGGGTTGACTTGCGTAGTCTGCGGATCATCTCAATCAATCAATCATGTGCCATGCCGGAAAGCGTGGGCGGTCATGACTCGCCATTTCACTCGATCACCGGAGTCGTGGATCAGCTCAGTGTTCCTGTCTCGTCCATGCCATGTGGCCAAGCCATCCAGGTATTTTCCTCTCGGTCTTCCTCGTGGTCTGTTCCCCTCGATCTTGCCAGTTGTCAATAAGTTCTCCAATCCACTTCTTCTCATAACATGTCCAAAATATTTTGACTGTCTTCGTCTAATTTCTCTAATCAGTCTACGATTTTCATTTGTCTCCTGTAGTACTTGGTCATTGGGTTTTCTGCCTGTCCATGGTATTCTTTGCATTTTCCTCAGAAACCACATTTCTGCAGCCATCAGATGTTTTTCAGCTTTTCTGCACATTGTCCAAGTTTCACATCCATACAAAATAACAGGCTCTATGTATCCCCTCAACACTCTTTTTCTCGTTTTAATTTTTCTCCTTGAAGGACCATGTGGAGACGGTTGTGACAAGAACTCAAAAGGGACTCAATGCACTTAAAACTATGGCTGCAATGGACATAGAGCAGAGAATGCTTTTCACACTATACCAGCACTTGATCCTCTCAGTAATTGATTATGGATTAGGTCTGCTCACTGTCTCAGAGAGTCAGCTGGTGAAGTTAGAGCGCATACAGAACGAAGCTATGCGGGTCATTCTGGGATGCACCCGAGACACCCCAGTCGTGTGTATGCGTTACATCCTTGGTCTGCCGACTGTTGCTGGTAGGCTCAAGGTGATGCAGGCGAAGGCATACCTCAGAGTAGCTACAGACACAGACCACCCACTGCATGAGGCGCTGGACGCAGTTAAGGGTCAGCGACTGATAAGAGGGAAATCATGGATGGCTCAGGCGGAGGATACGATCAGACAGGTGAACAGGTGACAGGACCTTGGAGAACATTAGGCGTGGAGAGGAGTGGGTCAGAGTGCCAGCGAAGCAGTCAGACTTGTGCAGAGTTATAATCACATTAAGTCGGGAGTGCAGGGAGTGGCCAGCAGGGGCCACGGAAGTGAAAATCCAGCAACTAATTCAGGACAATGCTCACTCGAGTGATGTGATTATCTACACAGATGGTTCGGTGTCAAGAGGTGAGAGAAGTGGCTGGGGGTTCATAGCCAAAGCTAATGGTCGATGTTTGGGGTAGGAGAGCCTGGCATATGATACCACAACATCCAGCTTAAGAATGGAAGTGGAGGCAGTCACTGCGGCTCTCCGCTGGATGGAGAATACGACACACACACACACACACACACACACACACACACACACCACACACACACACACACATCGTGATTGTAACCGACTTAGAAAGCATGCTGACGAGGGTGAGGACGGGCAGACTTCGTGCGGAGTGGCTTGCTTCGCTTCGGAGGTCACGGGTGACAAGCATCGCCTGGATCTTTTCTCCGGGGCATGCCGGTGTGCTGGGAAATGAACAGGCGGACAGATTGGCTGGCTCTGCAGAACTTGGTGGAGTATTGATACATGACAAGGCAGACGTGGTTGCGGCCTTGTGGGAGCACGTGCACACCTCGGAGGAGCAAATGGATTACCATGGTCTGGCAAGAATGAGACAACGAGGAGTGACGAAGGGATCTGGCCGACGCTCAACGCTCAAAGGAAAGGCGAGACGGACTTATAATCAGATTGCTACTGGTACTATTAGAGTTGGAACTCTTCGCTGGCTGCTGAGGATGGGGAGGGAGCAAATATGGGAATGCTCCGAATGCTGTGATGTCGATTCCTAAATCAATCAATCAATCAATCTTAATCAGACAGATTAAGATCATCTGCAGGCCACTAATTTTCACTTTTCACCCCTTCTTGGAGATGCTAGCTGAACCTAACCCTAACGGCTCCAGGGCCAGGCGCAATCCACACCTTGTGAATATTATGACTATTTTAGGTTATATTATGACTATTTGAGGTTATTATGGCTATTTTATGTTATAATATGACCATGTTAGGTAATATTTATCTTTATTTTTCGTTCGCTCGCTTTGAACTCAAGCGTAGTCCCTACATTTGATAGACTTCTATGCGCTGACAAATTTTTACATGTGAATTAGCTTTCCCTATTGTCAGTGCCCCTCATCATCAGTCGAACCCCCCACACCCCCCACCCCAACTTTAGAGGTACTTGTAATTGAGGTCCCCAAGTAAAGGTCGAGAAGTCAACATGTTAGTCCAACTGAACGTTATAGGAGATGAACCCACTATCTCGGCATCAGCTCACCGGATGTTTAAGAACAAACACTCTTATCTATTCGGCCACGCTGACCTCCCAACAGAAATATTACAGAACAATTCTTAGAATATCGTGGACCAAGAGTAAGACCAAATGTGGACATCCTGCCAGATGTGATCACCGAAGACAGCTGGTTCGTAAACAGCCCCATTCTGGGAAACTAAAACACTGACTTAGAAACACAGCTATGTCCGATTTGGCAGCAGACCGCCTGTCGATGAATTTCATACAATAATATGAGTTTCGTTTTTTTTCAGAAAGCAATGGCAAACTACTAAACGTAAACCTGCCAAGAAATCTCAAACAGCCCAAAAAATGCTGGGGTTGACTGGGCCGTCTTATGCAACAAAAGAAAAATGGAACGTCGCAGTGGCTTGGGGAGAACAGTGGTCGAAGGCGTGGTTTCTGGGGGAAGGGGCTGGGGGGTCTACCAGCGCGAAGATGGACACAGGACGTTGCAGACACCTTGGGCATGACATGGCATGAGGCAGGGGAACTGAACAAGGATGGAGAATTGTGTCGACCGGCCGTGATGTGTTCGGCGTTCTGCAACAGGCCTGCTACGTGATAACAAAACAGATTGGAGTATAAACAATTAATTATGCACTAGGCCATAAGAAACTTGTTTGGCATGTCTGTCTGTATGGATAAATAGGTAATTAGTTTACGTGTCGGTGCCTCGTGCAGTGTTGCCCATTTAGCATGCAAACCCCAGTGATAAGACAGGAACGCTTCATTTGTTGCAGAAAGAATAATTTATCGGTGATGTTTACTGTCCTGTCTAGACTGTCCTGGTTTATCATTAAAACGTATATCCTTTACAAGTAGTAGCAGTCAACTCCAGCATTGTTTGGCTGTTTGTGATTCCTGGGCATGTTCACTTTCAGTAGTTTGCCATTGCTTTCTGAACGACCGGCATTAATGTCATTGTATGGAAACCAACGCAAGGCGGTCTGCTGCCAAATTGCCCGCGTAATCCCTTGGGCACAGCGCCTGCTCTATCAGTTAGATAATGTTAAATAACTGTTTGAGACACCGTTAAATTAACAAATGTTTGAAACAACTTTAAATTAATAACTGATTGATTGATTGATTGATTGATTCATTGATTCATTGATTCATTGATTGATTGATTGATTGATTTAGGAACCGACATCACAGCATTCGGGGCATTCCCATAAGCGCTCCGTCCCCATCCTCAGCAGCCAGCGAAGAGTTCCAACACCAATAGTACCAGTAGCAATCTGATTATATATCCGTCTCGCCTTTCCTCTGAGCGTCGAGCGTCGGCCAGGTCTCCTCGTCACTACTCGCTGTCTCATTCTTGCCAGACCATGGTAATCCATTTGCTCCTCCGAGGTGTACACATGCTCCCACAAGGCCGCAACCACGTCTGCCTTGTCATGCATCAATATTCCACCAAGTTTGCAGAGCCAGCCAATCTGTCCGCCTGTTCATTCCCCAGCACACCGGCATGCCCCGGAGAAAATATCCAGGCGATGCTTGCCACCTGTGACCTCCGAAGCGAAGCAAGCCACTCTGCCCGAAGCTTGCCTGTCCTCACCTTCCGCAGCATGCTTTCTGAGTCAGTTACCATCACGATGTGTGTGTGTGTGTGTCGTGTTCTCCATCCAGCGGAAAGCTGCACTGACCTCCACCTCCATTCTTATTAAATATATAAATTAATAACTATGTGAGACAACGTTAAATTATCAGCATTTTTAGACATCCATCCATCCATCATGTGCCATGCGGATAAGCGTGGGCGGTCGTCTCACTCGATCACCAGAGTCGTGGATCAGCTCCGTATTTCTGTCTCGACCATGCTACGTGGCCAAGCCATCCAGGTATTTGCTTCTATGTCTTCCCCTAGGTCTCTTCCCTTTGATCTTGCCAGTTGTCACCAAGTTCTCCAAGTCATTTCTTATAACATGCCCAAAAAATTTTTGATTATCTACGTCTAATGTCTCTAATCAGTTTACGATCTTCATTTGTTTCTTGAAGGACTTGTTCATTGGTTTTTCTGTCTGTTCATGGTATTCTTTGCATTTTCCTCAGAAACCACATTTCCACAGACATCAGATGTTTTTTAGCTTGTCTGCTCATTGTCCACGCTTCACATCCATACAAAAGTACAGGTTCTATGTAGCACCTCAACACTCTAGTTCTCGTTGCAACTGACATCTTTTTAACAATTTGACAATTACCTCGGATATAGAGTGCAAGAGGGAAACAGGGCGGTGGTGGAGGGATGGGGTACTGATAATGTCCTGGAGTCGCGGTGTCACAGTAGTGAGGATGGGTGCCTGTCTGTCCAATAGCCGTGTGTTTTAATCCTCTTTGGAGATTTGTTTTCATTGGCCTGGGCTCCCAAATCGCTCCAGCCTAACCTTGGCACCAGGACATCTGCTGATAAGTAACTGCGGTCGATTTGGTATTAGCTACGTCCCCATTTATGTACCAAGTGGTCTAAAAGTATCGGTGAACCACCATATACCATCTGCGCTTCTTTCCCAGAAAAGGGGTTTGTTAATTTACAGTTTTACTGATAATTTATAAGGCAGCAGTGTACTTAAATAAAACGAAAGAACTGGAAAATGACCAATGTGTAGATAGCTAACTTGTTATTTCATATCATGGGCTATATTCAGCATTCACTCACAGCCACCTTGCCGTCTTGACAGGCGATAGTTTATTATAGTGCGCTTTTAAAAAACGGCATAGTAACTATAACCCATGATCGGAATTAGGGATGAAGTTATACCTCTCCATAGCACAAAGTATTGGATGAATTGTAGAGACCATGTTTTGCCCATGCAGCATGAACCCTCTCTCCACATGTATAACAGAGCAACGGGACACGAATGCAACTGAACGAACGCAGAGGCCAAGCAGTAGTTACTGTCTAAGTTTATTGCAGGAGACATCTTCATATCAAAACCGTAGACCCACATCCTGCTGGCCCGAGATCTTGGTGGTAACTAATACGTTCCCTGCCTCCACGTCAGCGCGTGAGCGTCCCTAGTTACTTAACAACCGGGTGCTCACGCGTGCATCACCTATTAGACCCTTTTCCCTTTGCACGCCATGCCATCTAAACCCTTTAACAGAGCCACTCTGTTATATTTCCTCTCTACCCTCAACGAGACTTTTCCCCGAAAAGTCTTAACTCAAAACTCACTTAACCTAAATCTACGACCCACGAGTTATGCTTCAAGACCACTATCCGCTAATTCTATATTCTTACCCATCTTACCCCAAATAATCCTATACCAAGCGCTATTCTCCCAACCACACAATTACTTCTTCTTCGTTTCTGTAAAATCACAAGCAACCCGCTTACATGTCTTAAACAACTTTAACATGGCTCAACTCCTAACCACGAAAATCATATACCTCTAACCTGGAACTGACTTTTATTCATTACTCCACAGTCCTTCTACTCCTACAACTCCACTACTCTACTACTTATGTCTTATAGCCACCCGCTATGACCTCCAACCAACCTTACACTTCTTCTATTATTTACCGTGAACTTATACTTCTTCTTCATTCACCATCAACATTACACCTTAATTATTTCTTCTATATTTTCCCATCGTAACATCGTAACATTCTACATTACAACATCTCACTTTATAATACACTTCACAAGCAATCCGCCTACATATTTCATAGACACGTATGTCCATCGAAATCATTGGTATATAAACAAAAATTGAAGATTATCATGCGTTATGCAACATATCATACTCTCGCGAACATCAACGAAACAACACAGGATAGACAGAGAAATGGTTGGTGCGCACCAAGAAGATAGTAAGCAGTAGTCACATTTATCATCCCTTGCACTCACAAAACTTTATAAAATAAAGTTTTCAAAAAAACGAATCATATAATCCATGAAAATGATATGTTCTTCAATTTTGTTCATAGTAAATATTCTTGTTAAAAGTTACGTCGATCTAAAACTCCATCTTTATACTCTCAAGATTAAAAATATTATTCTACTCTCTGACCTGTATCATTTGTGCTGCCAACAACAGCCAGTAAAATATGACTTTATGACTGTACCTTCCCCCTTGTCTATACTATATCAGTATCCTTTATTTATAACACACCTTCCCAAACCTCCATGGCTTTCGATCCATGTTCAAAAAATTTTACTGTTCATATATTATGAACATAATTTCTACTTCTACTTATTTCATGCTGTAACCACAGCGTCCCTAATTAATATTGACAATGTTCATTTACTATGAACATACTTACTCCCCAAATACTGTGCTGACATATGTTTAATGCTGATAACCACAGCCCCCTTTTTGAGTTAAACCAATCTCCCCCACAATCCAAACATGGCCTTCAATCCATGTGTTTCTATTAACGCTGACTAGCGCAGCACCTATTACAACCCCCACATTAAAGCATGGCATTCAATCTATGTGTTTCTATTAACGCAGCACTTATATTTTCAAATATCTATTATCCATCTCCCAAACTATTACAAAATTGACTCTTTATCAACTTCTACCCTCTAAGCTTATGACACTTACTGCATATTTGTTTCAGTTTACTGAACCCACTTCCAACAAGGCGAATATGTCTCTCTTTATCTGAATGTAGTGTCCTATTACTTTTTCCATTAGACCTAGTCTAAACCAACTTTTTATCAAACTTAATCATAAATAGCAAAATAATAACTGTCTAATAATTATAAGTCAAAACAATTGATCGAATATTAAACAAGGCAATTCAAATGAAAACCACAATCATGAGCAAACCAAATCAAAACAGGATATCTTTCCCCCCAACATTTTCTACGCAATGTTTATCCCCCACATACAGAATAAAATGGCAATCGTTTTACAGAATCAATTAGTAACCAAGTCAAGGGAAAACCTCAATCAAAATAATATAACATAATATACATGATGCATCAAAAAATCATATTCAATTAAAACCTATTTTTGGACTAATAACCAATTGTCTACTCGCTAAAGAAAAACACAATAAGTCATAACCAGGCTATCTACCAACCTTCTCTAATTACCACATTCATCTGTAATTTACAGCTACTGTATTTCATCAAATACAGTGGTATAAAATGATTTGTCTTCTAACCTCAATACATAGGTCTCACATTTTAAATCATCATTAAATAAAAAAAAAAATTCTCTCCTGCTATCTGCAAAATTTCCCGTCAAGCCATCTCTCCACTTCTTCAATAATCAGCGCGACTAACACAGGTTTGTCCACACCTTTACGCACGCAAAGACACTCCCTGCGTATCTACAACATAACTACTTCGATACTCTACTACTCACTCACTTCTCATCAATCTCCCCTTAAACTCATCCTACACCAATCACCTGCAGTCAATTCTCAGTCAACCTTTCAACTCTAATCAAAGCAGATTTCTTCATCTTCAATATCTGTAAGTGTGAAGAATTCAGGTCTTAAAAGCATATACTCTCTAATCTTTCTCGCGTCATCTTCTGTATACGTCGGGTTAATAGAAATTCCTGACACCCCCTTCTTACGTTTCTTCCTCTTAAATGGTTGTTCGTTTGCCGTATCTGTCATTGTTCCATATTGTTTATATCTACCTAACTCGTCGTCCTCTGGATAATCAGTGGCCATAGTTGTTCTTGCAGCCTGTTTACATGTTATAGAAGAGGAAGCAACGTCTCTATAACCCGAACCAGTACACCTGACATTCTTATTTATACCACTACCTTTTATGCTTCGGTCAGGGATAAACTCAATGTCTCCATCTGAAGAATCTGATACACCAGTCGTACCTATATTGACTAATAGACTAGTTGCAGTTCTATCCCTAACGTTTTTTCTAACTTTCCTCTTGGTCTTTGTCTGTCTATCTTTCTTAATTTCAACTGTGTTTCCTTTTTCCAATTTCACATGAGGGGTTTCTACAATTTCCACAAACTCGGTTTGACTTCACTTCGTTATCTTGCTGGCTGGTTGTACCTGAGTTTTCTTTTCTACGGTATCAATTTGTGTCTGTGTGTTATTATCTACCATTTCAATCATCTGCGTCTGTGTCTCTCTTTCCTGTCTGCCCCTAAAAACTGAAAACACCTCCTTACCACCTAAAGCCCTGTATGTATTTTCTTCTCTGTTACTCAACCTTGCAACGGAATATCGCAACTGTCTGATCTGTAACCAGTTTTCTCGTAAAGCTCTTGCGTTTTCACTATTTGAAGGCCAAGACCACTGTTTCCTTTTCTGACCATTACCTAATTCCTATATATCTCTGTGTCTCACTCTTATCTGCTTTCATATTTATATAGCTAATAACTTTAGTATTGTAGCCACACTGGTTATCATTCCTATTGACCGGCTGCCATCTATTGGGCTTTCCTACACCATAATATCTCATACCTGTCTCATGCTCCGTTCGTTCAGGCGTCTGCCTCTTTATCAATTCTATCATAGACGAAATTCTATCTATGTCAATTTTTAAGCCATAAATCAACTCTGTCACACGTCCCAACCTCCTATAAAAGATTTCCATGGTAGCTCACCACGTCTTTATGATATAAAGCATTGTTGTTTTCAATACGTAGGCAGCTTTCCTATCGCTAGCATATACTCTGCAAAAGGTTACTCAAAGACAAATCTTTTTATAAAAATGCATCAGATTTTCAATTCTTCAATTCTATCTTAAAACAAATAATTATACCCATATGCCTACTCCTGAACTAATTTAAATTAAACTTCTCGTCATCTGTAGCTCCTACCAAAAAAAGCGTGTTTCTCGATGGCTACAATCCATTTTTTGAAATACCTTGCCTGACCACTGAATTTCTCAATATCAATACCTATGCTCTGTTGTTTCAAGGCTGCGTCCAACTTAGATATGGCTCTCCCTACCCCATTCAATACCTGCCCCAATGACATGTCTTGCTGTTCCATTCTAACTTAATATTATAATACAATATTATAATTTATATGTTAAACTCCACTTTTACAGAAATTTACTTAATTAATTAATTAATTATTGTTTAATATTTTCCTTTGGAAATTTTTCGTGCTTCTGTTACGTTAACAGTTCAGTTTCGAGTCTAGATCGTAGGTGTCTTGACATTAGGCCTCATCAACGATCAGAGAGCAGCACGTCTTCGAGAGCAGGTTTCACAAGGATCAGAGAACAGCACTTCCTCGACAGCAAGCCTCACAAGGATCAGTAATGCACGACTGTGGCTATGGTAAAGCCCCTCGAAGTCAGCAATGAACGACAGCGATCAGCGGCCTTGGTTGGCCCCTCGAAATCAGCAATGAACGACAGCGATCAGAGGGCAGCACTGGCCAGCCCCCTGAAATCAGCAATGAACGACAGCGATCAGCGGCCTTGGTTAGTCTCTCAAAACAAACGACAGTGCAGAGCAGCAGCGTTGGTCAGCCTCTCAAAACAAACGACAGTGCAGAGCAGCGGCGCTGGTCAGCCTCTCAAAACAAACTACAGTGCAGAGCAGCGGCGTTGGTGAGCCTCTCATAACAAACGACAGTGCAGAGCAGCGGCGTTGGTCAGCCTCTCAAAACAAACTACAGTGCAGAGCAGCGGCTTTGGTCAACCTCTTGACACTCACACAGACTGTATCACGACGATTCAGCCTGAGAAATCACAAACAACCACCCCTGGGCTGGCTTGCGGCTGTTGTGAGTCTCATACACAACGACAATGTTGTAGCAACGGAATCCATTTTCAAGGCGTGTTCAATAAACGTCTCCAACTGTGCCGTATACTCTTTACGTTTTCTTTACAACAACCCAGGTTTGAAGTCCGATGTCGCGGCACCATTTCGTGTCCTATAACAGAGCAACGGGACACGAATGCAACTGAACGAACGCAGAGGCCAAGCAGTAGTTACTGTCTAAGTTTATTGCAGGAGACATCTTCATATCAAAACCGTAACATACTATATAGATGTAGACCCACATCCTGCTGGCCCGAGATCTTGGTGGTAACTAATACGTTCGCTGCCTCCACGTCAGCGCGTGAATACGGCTACTTGAGAACCGCTGAAAGCCGTTGTTTTTGGAATCTTGAATGTTTATGGGCATAAGTTCAAAGTTGCAAATAAAACATGCGGTGGGGGCAGTGTACAGAAAACTGCGTTAGTGAACGAACTTCGGCAGCGTCATGAAAAGATCAGTCTATGCTTATATTGTGTCTGAGCCCCGACTTAGGAGCCGCCATTGATCATGTGTTTACAGGAGCGAATCTAAGCTGGTGATGTATGGTTTCGGGTCTGCGGTACAAAGTGGTTACATAGCTCGCCTCGCGTTCTGAAGGTTGTGGATTCGATTCCAGGCTAAGTCTTATGGTTCACGAGTGCAGTTTTCGTAGGATGAATATGCCTCTGCTAGGGCTAGTCATCATATAGCAGATCCTCTTGCAGGACGTAGCTCTCATTAAGGCCCGCTGAAAATATTTTCAATATTTTGTCAGTTCCCCTGCCTCGCGTATTTGCGTTCCCAGGGAGCCTGGAATCTCCCGTGTCCATCATCGAACTGATGTATCCCCGCCTCTTCTTCCAAAAACCATGCCTCCTTTTACCGTTCATTTCAATCAATGTTAAGTTTAACTGAGTTAGTGCCATGGTATGATGAACCGTCTTATGCGACTTACTGTATCTGAATTTTGGAGAATCGACTTTATTGCACCGGCTGTAACCGATATAGCTCGGCCTGTATCCGTTTCTAATAATAATAATAATAATAATAATAATAATAATAATAATAATAATAATAATAATAATAATAATAATAATAATAATAATAATAATAATAATAATATAATAATAATAATAATAATTCTAGGTCAGCGTGGCCCAATGGATAAGAGCGTACGTTCTGAAACATCCGGTGTGCTGGTGCCGAGCTAGCGGGTTCAACTCTTACACCAGTCAGTTGGACTAAAATGTTAACTTCTCATCCTTGACTTGGGACGTAAATTGCAAGTACCTCTGGTAATAGTGAAACTAACCCACACGCAAAATTCAGTTTATTGCTTCTATAAGTAGCGTATATGAACTACACTTGAGTTCAAAGAGAGTGAGTGCGAAATAATAATAAATTTTTTTTCCGCGTTTCCATCCTATTTCAGGATATTGCGGTCAACACCAGCATCTTTCAGCTGTATGTTGATTCCTAGGCTGGATTACGCTCATTAGCACGCCACGACTTTCTGAGCGACCGGCTCCATACTCTCATAAGTCACTTTTGCAATTCGAACCACTACTAATTCTCGTCGCGTCACGTGACGAGAGTATTCGGGTTAGCGGAGAAAGCTGCAAACCCTCGGCCATGGAGCCGGCAATAATAATAATAATAATAATAATAATAATAATAATAATAATAATAATAATAATAATTTTACAGGTCAGCTAGTATAGTAAACATTCTTCTTTTTCTTGTTCTACTTTCGTTCGCTTGAAGTTTGTCATTTGAAGTTTGTCTATATCTGCAATATTGTCTCTTGTGTGAAATTCACTGTATTTTTTAGTTCACTCATTTGTCCATAGAGTTTACCTTCCACTGTTGTTTTTCTAGGCCAGGTTTGCCTAGATATGATGTATTATTGGCAGTCTTGGAGTATGTGCTCTGTTGTCTGCGGTGCCAATCAACATGTGCACATGGCTAATTCACCATTCTTGAATTTTGTATACATGTGGTTGCGTAATCTATTGTGTCCTGTTCTGAGGTGCAGAATAATGACTTTTTCTGGTCTGTCCATAACGTGGTAATCGTCTTGAGCTGGTGTTGGTGGCTTTCTGACACAGGTACATCAGGCTGTTTTTCTGTTGCTCCTTCCTTAGCTAGTCGATCAGCTCTCTCGTTTCCGGATACTCCACGGCGAGATGGTATCCAATGTACGGTGACCTTAAGCTGACTGCTAAGTTCAGAAAGTAGTGTCCTTAGTACTGGCAATGTCCCAGACAGGTGGGCTCCGAGTACTGATTTTGCATCTGTCAATAGCACCACAGGTTGTGTACCATGGCTAGTATTTAGTAATTTCTCCTAACAGCTACCTTAGCTAATTATAATTGCCACGGCAACAATTAGTTTTAGCGAGGCATGTATTATTGATTATTGCACATTTTCCATACTTGTATAATACTTGGTTTATCTTTGGTTGTTGTTGTTGTTGTCTAAGATTTGCTTCATAAGTGATGAATGAATGAAATAATGTATGAGAACAAAGATATACGAAGGGCAAAATGCCAAACAGGCCTACGTGCCCAATTCTTAACCCTTCGAAAATAAAGTTCATTCGTTCGTTCGTTACGTTTCGTAAATCAGCTAACCACCTGCCTAAAAGGTGACACGAAGCACGCACTCTGTAGTTCGCTCAGGTGACGAATTTCCGTGAGTCGCCCAAAAACTGCACTCGTGAATCGAATGAGAGAGTGTTCGAATACAAACCCAAGACCTCCTGAGCAGGAGACAAACACCTTCACCATTTCGCCACGAAGGACAACCTTCCCCCCACTCCACCCACAATTGATGTGTTAGCTCGACTGTCTGGTTGGGTGTGAATGAGCACGATCTGAGAAGGATCCTAGACGTCACAGAATGCATCTGCTTTCCAGGTGTGGTTCCTAAGCACTACAAATTGTTAAGTGCCTATGTGGTGATAGCACCCGGATACAGCGCGCCGACCTCCCGCCTGCCCAACAGAGCTAATCTCAGCTGTTTGATGGACACCAGCCGGTACTATCAGCTTCCCAAAGTTGATAGCTATGTTCGTGTTATGGCTGCAGCAAGCCAAAGAACTCCCAGGGATTCTCGATTTAACAGGTAGGCTCCTTACATAACAGGCTTTTTAATCAAATCACATAAGAAAGTAAACGGAATCTCTTAGAACAAGTAACAAGTTTCTCCTGTCTTGGACATGCAATCACACATGATGGCAGAAATGAAGAAGAATTTTAAAAAGAGAATAGGAATGGCCAGAAATGCTTTCAATAACATAAAATCAGTATTAACATCTAGAGAGATTAACAGCGCATTAAAAATGACAATTGTCAAATGCTACACATATATAACACTACTGTAAGGCGTGGAAGCCTGGACATTGAACAAGCAACTAGAAAGTCGAATAGAGGCCCTTGAGATATGGATATACAGACGAATATGTCGTATTTCATGGAAACAAAAACAATCAAATACAGAGGATCTAGGAAAACTGGGAATGAAAAGAAAGTTGATGAAATAAATGAAAAAGAGGCAATGGAAACATTTCGGCCACGTTAAAAGACTTAATACTTATAAAAACCATACTGGGGGGTAAGGTTGAAGGCAAGCGAACAAGCGGTAGACAACGGTACATGTGGGAAGATAACATCAATAGATGGACGAACAGCAGTCTGATAGAATGTACAGTCAGGGCGAGAGAAAAACAGTGTTGGAGATCCATTGCAGCCAACCTTCATTGTGGAGACGACACCTGATTGACAGATCTCTTAAAAAACATGCTTCTTAACCAGGGTGAATACATCAAAGTTTATAGCTATGTTCAGGTTATGGCTGCTGCAAGCCAACGAACTCTCAGGGATTTTCGATTGAACAGGTAGGCTACATAAATAAAAGGTTTTTAGTCAAATCACATCAGAAAGTAAACGGAATCTCTTAGAATCTTGCTATCCCTTGCAAAGTATGCTTCTCAGCCAGGGATGGAAAGAGAGGGGGGTGGGGGAGGGGGTGGGGGGAGAACAACGGAACATGTCACATTGCATCTTTTATAGAACTAGAGTAGTGGAGGTTATCATGGCCGAAAGGATAAGAACGCTCGTTCTCACACTTCCGGTGTGCTGATGCCGAGGTAGCGGGTTCAACCCCTACACCGGTCAGTTGGACTAAAATGTCGACATCGTACATTTGACTTTGGTACGTAAATTACAAGTACCTCAGAAGTCAGAGTGGGTTAGCCTGAATGCAAGGGACACTAGTAATAGGGAAAGCTAATCCACACGCAAAAATATGTCCCGTGCACTATAAGTAGCAGCACGTGAATAGATTGCGCTTGACTTCAGAGGGAGCGAACGGAAAACAAAACACAAACTAAAAGTTATTCGTTCTGTTAATTTGCTTTCACTAACTCTTAAAGCTTCAGACGGCGACTTTTACTTCTTCTTCTTCTTCTTCTTCTTCTTCTTCTTCTTCTTCTTCTTCTTCTTCTTCTTCTTCTTCTTCTTCTTCTGCTGCTTCTTCTTCTTCTGCTAGGTTTTTTTGTTACTATTAACTGAATTAACCAGACATGTTTATATATATATTTGTGATTCTATGAATGTTGCAAACAAACAGTGGGTCCTGACCAAACTGAAATTCATGGCAGAAAATGGGAAGTAGGGGTGTGTCACAATAATGCTTTTAGAATTGTTAAAATGGTAGCACATATATTGTATTATATATCAAATTAAATAGGATTTCACAGGGAACATAACAGTGTTAATAAGTAATTGATAGGTTAGAAACATTATGACAATAATGAGAAGTTTAGTAATAACAATTGAAATTAAAGAGGTAAAAATTATTTTACAAATTTCACTTACCAAGGATTTATTTATAATCCTCTTATGTTATTCCTGTTTAATTTACTGAATAATGTTACACAAACCATTTGTCTTTAACAATATGATAAGAATTGCTCCTTAAAACCGTCCAAAAAGAAGTTCTGCAGCATATTTTGAAGCATGTCTTTTTCACACAAAATTGAGAAAATCAGAAAACACTTTTTCAGATTTGTTCTCAGTAGACTGACATTTAATATATACACATTTCTGTTATTTATTATTTATAATACTGTTGAGCCTATTTGTGATAGGCTGCAAAGCAAACTTTGGGGAACACGTGTGGTCTATTAGTGCAGCCAGAGCAAACAAAAGATGATCTGCGTCGTTTACCTGGAGTGCTGCACAAAACATTTTCTATTAAATGCTTGGCTCCTTTCACTCTTTCAACATAATTTCCTGCAACAGACTTTTTGTAATTCTTTGGCAGGCAGAGTGTGGCACTTTCAGGACTAATCTGAGCTGCTTCTATATGTGCACTTTCATGTAAACTTTCCTTGAAATCCTCCAATGACATTTATTTATTTATTTATTTATTTATTTATTTTTTATTATTATTATTCTCTGTTTGGCATATTGTGTGCAGGATGTGTGCATTGATCTGTGCAATTTCAAAGATCCAGTAATAGATCTTCTTCCACCACTTAATGGTTTTCCTATCATGCATGTTGTAATATCCAACCATTTGGTCCATTCTGTCGCAGCCATTCATCAACGTGTTATATTTATGGATCATCGTCGGCTTGCTGAATAGTTTTCTCATTCTGGTCTAAAAAATTCCAACTATGGACTTGGTGGAGACAACAATGCATGGCTTTTTAGTTTTTTTTATCTCTCCATGCCACACACAATATTCTATCTAAATATTGAGCACAACCAACTACTGGCAACGCTGATCGTATTCTGGTGTGAACCTAAGGTCTATCCACGTTAATGTGGAAGCACTAGACTCGAGTTTCGCTCTCGTTTGAGCTCGTCAGTAGTGCATATTCTTGACCGGACTCGGAAACAAACCCCAGATCACTGGCGTGTTATGCGGGTGTGTAACCACTAGACCACGCGGCACACGCTGGACACGGCCAAATTATCACAACAGAATATTACAACGTCACCCGTCGTAGGCTGTAGCTCAAGATTTGCCAGATCGCCACGACTGACGTCCGTCAATCGATGTGGATCCGAACGATCAGGTCTTCTCACTGACAAGGCACACCAGGCCGCCTAAAGTCCAGCGAGTAATAATCAAATTGATTTATTTGGTTGTTTCGGGATTTGAGATTTAAATATTGAGCTACAGCCTACGATGGGTGACTTTGTAATAGTGTGCGTTTAGTTAATGGTGAAAATCTTACCGACAATTCTAACCTACATTTACCTACAATTCTAACACTTACTGCCATTCTACAACTGCCTTTTTTTTTTTTATAAGGCTAAACTAATTCACAAAATCCTATTTCACAATGCTCCAAGCTACCTTTGGCCAGTGTTCAATTATGTTGCAAGACATAGCAAACGACTAAATATACTTCATGTCCCTAAACCTAGGATAGACTTATATTTTTAAAAAGCTTTCAGTTGTGGACCAATCTTCCACAAGAAATCAAGGACACCACGAATCACTGTACATGAGGTCGCAACCTGTTTGAACACCACCTCAATACAGACTACATTCCACCCTAAAAACGCCCAGGTGTGCAATGTACTGAAGCAGGGCACGATCTAGCCAGTGTGTGAGCTGATCGGTGAGGTGTACTCAATCTCATCTCATCTTATCTCATCTCATCCTCGGATACGAATAGCCCCGTTCAACCGTCGACTAATGCAGTTTAGTTGTATTTGGGTCCTATATTGTATATATTGTTGTGATTCTTTCGTACATCTGGTTGCTTGTTGTCAGCTTCCTGGCTTCTGATTGGATAATTTTGTTCGTTCCTGTCTTGATAAGGCATTTCATGTCTGGACAGAGTCGCGCACTTGCTGAGGCCTGGAGTTATTGTGTGTCCACCCCGTCATATGGTGCTGTTTCCTTCAGGGAGCTCTATCATTCGTCGTCCCACCTGTTGTTTCTTCTCCTTCCACGTCTTGGAACTTCGTCAATCTTCTTGTTCGTCTTTGGTTCTGTGTGTCGTCTCTATAGTTCGATCTTGGTGGGGGATGATTTGCAATCGCCCAAAAGAACTGGTCTTGATCTGGGTAGCCGTCCTCATCCAGTTCACTTACTGTTTCTTCTTCTGGTGATTCTTCTTCTGTCTGGGTCTTTGCACCCTTCTGGCTCTTTCTGTGCTTTAAGTAATTCAATCTGTTCTCTTTCTTCTTGTATTAGCTTCAGCGTTTCTTCTGTCTTTGCTCTCTCCTCTTGAATTTTCAGTAAAGTGTCGTCAGTGTCAGCTTTTATGGCGGCCATTCGAGCAACATCCTGCTCTATCTTCTGCTGGGCTTGCTTCAGGTCTTGCAGAATGCGCTGAACGGCCGTTATTTGAGTTTCTTGCGTCTTGTCACTTTTTTCTTCTAGGTTTTTGAACTGAGTTCTCGGGGCCTTCAGTTGGCCTTCCAATTGTGCTTTATCATTCTTGGTAAGTCGGTTGGTGGCCTCGTACTGCCTCCTGGCCTCCTGTATGGCAAGTTAGACTTTATGGCTATCTTCATCGCTTCTTTGCTATCTTGGTGGCAGGGGCAGCCGAGGTACCTGGCGCCATGGTTGCCAAGGCAGTTGGCGCACTTTCTGTTGTTGTTAGGCCTCCTGAAGTCCGAGTCGTTCTTCGCTTGTTGGCACTGACTGTAGGTATGGGGACCAGAGCAGTACCTGCACACCTCCACATCACTCTTGCAGGTGGCCCGGGTGTGCCAAAATTTCTGGCACTTGGAGCACTGCAGCACTCTTGGTATGTAGTGCTCTGGTCTTTGATCTTTTCCGCCCCATATGATGTACGGAGGGAATCACTCGGTCCTCTGATGTAACAATGACGACTGTAGAGGGGATGTTGTTCTTCCCGATGATCCGCTCCGCACTGATTATCTTGAGTTTCCTGTTTTCTTTCACGAGCATCTCCCTGAATCCTGTCATTTGAGTGATGGGTCTGGACTCGTCTGATGACCCATCAGTTTCATCGTGCTGTGCTGGGCGGCTTCTAGTACTATGCCGTGGTGAAGCTGTAAGGTGCTCTTCTCCTCTTGTGCGATCTTCTGTAACAGGGCTTGTGATCTTTGGATTTTTCTTGATGGAGACCACTATTCCATCAGGTGTCTTGCGCAGCTAGGTCGATGCTGTGTCTTCCCAGCTCGTTTTCCAACAGACTTAATTATCTTGTCTGTTGGAAGCGCCGACAGTTTGGCTTCTCCCACAGCTTGTCTGCTTGAGTAAAATTTTGCCGGTGAAGTCTACAGTAGTGTTTGATGTTTCCTCCGTGTGAAGGGCTCTGATAAATTGGTCTGCATCTCTATAGTGTTGATAACTTCACGGCTGTCGACGACAGTGAGGGCCCTACGGGCCCAAAAACTTAAAAAACATCCATCAATCGGTCCAGCAGTCCACCGAACACTAAACCGGAAAGTGATTGCCGGACCGATGCAAATGAGGCTCTAAGTAAGGGATACTTGTTAATACTTGTTTGTTTGCGGTGAATTAAAATTGAAGTACCTTCTTTTGCCTTGTGCGTTTCAGATTGTACAAATTAGATTAATAATAATATTTGATTATTTACGCCTTACTTCTCCAGATGGGCTTTGTATCCGGGTCATGTAACGTGTTCTAGTGGCCAGCTAACAGGTCTCGGTGCAGTCCAAAGCATAATTACAGGCCTGCACTATAGCGATCGATACTATCATCTACATGAACTTTTTAAAGAGTCCAACTGGCAGAGAAAAGTTTCTGCTGAAACATTCCAAACATCGACAACTTTCCAAAGTGCAGTAGCCTTTCTATACGGTCTTATCCCCAATTTTGACTATGAAAAAATTAACTTAATAGCGTCAAGGAGGTTGGATTTTTGCGAGAATGATGTTGATGGTAGATTTTGTGCCTGTTTGAATATAGATTCATTTCGCAGCAAGGCGGTTAAAGAATGCCGCTTGGACCAAACGTATTTAGGTCTTCTGAAGAAGCACAACGATGTTCTTCAACAAGTAAAAATGGTTATGAATGTACACGAGTCCAAACTTCTCGATCCAGCAGATCTTCTTGACGTACTCAACAGCTACACCTGTCAAAATATGACTTTGCCGTGCAATTCACAAGGAGTATGCCTTACAGACACAACTTTAGAACCGTTGTTTGCACTTGTAGAAAATCAACGACATTGCATGACCAGAAATCAGAACTACAAACGGTTTGCCAAAGCAACTGTGCATGGACTGTTAAACAGAATAGCCCAAGAAATGAGTTTAATGATAACTGGAAAATCCAATCGGGCATTTCAATTGTTTTCAGGTCATTCCACTGTATTTCTGCAACTCATTACAGCTTTGGGATTAAGGGACACAACCTGGCCAGGATATGCATCTAGTATTTCCTTTGAGTTATTTCAAAATTGCAAAACAGAGGAGCATTTTATACGTGTTTTACAGGACGGTCGGATCGTCACGACACAGTTAGAATTATCTGCAAATGGCACCGGAGACGGGTTCTGTAATTTTAACTATTTTCGGGATAAAATACCCGGTTATTTTCATTATCATCAAGATTGCGGTTACACTAAATACTTCCTGTCATTTTGAGACATGATTATCTCGGGTCGTATTTTCCTTCGTCTCAACTGATTTTGTGTGTGTGTGTGTTTGCGTGTGCGTGCGCTTGTGTGTGTGTGTGTGTGTGTGTATGTGTGTGTGTGTGTGTGTGTGTGTGTGTGTGTGTGTGTGTGTTTTGCGTTCATGTGGTCTTTTCCGTCTTAACGTCCATCTAATTCTTCAGGTAGTTGATTGAGTCTCGTGTTAAACATAATACTTAGTTCATCATCGTCATCATCATCATCATCATTATTATATATTTCAGCCCTCAGGCAGTCGTAACACCCTTTGATTATTCAAGTCCAGAATTGTCTGTCTTGTACTGTTCTCTTTAGTTAGTTAGTCGTTAGTCGCGGTTCCAACTTCACGGCATAGGGTCGTCCCCATAATGCTCCGTTCCTGTGCCAGCAAATAGCATACAAAATGCTCCTCACTATCCCATATTGAAAAATTGAACAGACAGTAGCACCGGCAAACCAACAGTCCGCACAGGTATACTATGCAAAAGTCCGTCGTGAAAAATACAGTTCATCGTCGATGGATGCGCCAGTCACTAGAAAACCAGCAGCCACACATTACAGCATAAAGCAACCCAGCTAGTTCAGCAATCGACTGGTCATCATTTTTCTGAATATGCAGAAACATGCAAACGCGGACAGATGTAAATGTACTCCACACGAAATCCACAGCTCACAGTGTCGCTCCACGCACTTAACACGGTAGCTGTGCGGCTGAAGCATCACCGTTCTCTTTAACTCCATCTAATTTTGTATTGATGGGTCTGCGCATGTCTGTTTTATATATAGACGGGTGCGATTTTATCAGATTCCTTGGGGTCTATGGCTGGAGATACGAAATGCGCGCATTGTACGATGCTTTTGGCAGACCTTCTCTGTGGAAAGAGACCGAGCCATTTAGGACAAAACCCCGATGCAATGAAGCCGATCCTCATCTTATCTCATCATGTTCCTCTTGTACCTTGCGGTGTCGATGTGAAGTATAAACAGTGGGGGAGTGCCCGCTTCATGTATCGATATTCCCATGGACTCTGTTATTCCCTGCGTCCATCGTTTACATGGTCGGTCTCTTCCTCTGCTTCCATTTGGTCAGTACATCATTGCTTGTTGTGGTATACTGTTAGTTGATAACCTACTTGCATCGCCAAACCATTTCACTTGCTGCCTGCTAATAAAATCTAGCGCTGCTATAACCAACTTTAGTCCTGATTTCTTCATTTCTGATCTTATCTCTTCTTGATACATTGAGTATTCTCCCCAGGAATCTCATTTCTGTTGTTGTGAGTTTTCTGTTCTGTTTTTCCGTCATGGTCCAAGTTTGGCATTGGTAACATAGAGTTGGTAGGAAGATTGTGTTATAGAGTGCTTTCTTGGTAACTGTTGATAGCCTACATGTTTGTTCTTTAGTATTGGTGCCATTTGTCTAATGAGTTGATTTGCCTTATTGATACTGTAGTCTTTAAAACCCTTGTTTCGTCATCTTTCCCCCAGTGTTTCGCCTTCTGGTGCTACCCTACGGTAAGTCTTCTTGTCTTAGAGTCTGACCAAATCATGCGGGACTTCTCTGTTTTGTTTACTTTAAGATGTCATCTTTGTTCTTTGTTTTGCTGGATGATTACATCAGATGATATTTTTCATCGTGTTCTTTGCTTTCATCTTGTTGTTTCCGGCCTATGATTCTTCTGTTTCTTCCTGCATTTTATTCAGTTCCGTGTTAAACATAGGACACAGTTCATTCCACTATCATCATCATCATGAACACCACCACTATCACCACCATCATCAACACCACCACCATCATCAACACCACCACCATCATCAACACCCCACCGTTATCACCATCACCACTATCACCTCCATTTTCAGCCTAAAACACTGAAGGGAGAAATGTACAAGAGCGAGATCAGCCGTGATTAGTACCCTTCTGAGTACAAATTACTACCCTCGGTGGACCAGCGGTTTCCCAGGGGTCACTCTCGGCGAGTATCTCGTGCAAAGAGTGGGCAGCAGGGACTAAGCTAAAACAAGCCACTCAAACTAATGATGGGTTTCTAATGGCATGGCAAGAAATGTGCCAAGTCCTACAAGAATCAAGAAAACCGTCAATTTATTTGAGAAATAAGTGGAGATCAGCATGGCCGAATTAATAAGAATTGATTGATTGATTGATTTAGGAACTGACATCACAGCATTCGGGGCATTCCCATAAGCGCTCCATAAATAATAAGAGTAAAGTAAAATTTAATAAGAAACCAGACTCTTAAGCTTCAGGTGTGTTGATGCTGAGTTAGCGGATCCAGCCCCTACACTGGTCAGTTGGACTAAAGTGTTGACTTCTCATTCTTGACTTCATTCATTCATTCAATAGCATGTCCTTTGCAGAACCTCGCTCCCACAACAACCCTCCGAGAAACTTCTCGATCACAAGCAAGATGCCCCGCGTCAGATACACCCATCTGGAGATCATCTGCCACATCCTGCACTCATCTTCTTTTGGCCTTCCTCTTCCTGGGCATATACCCCTTCACGATTGTTCTCTCCAAACTTTCATGACGTTTCAGGTGACCCACCCACAATATTTCAATGTTCTTTGTTTTATCGTCTTTAATAAACATCCCTCTTCAATATTCAGCTCTTGAAGTATGGATGCATTTGTTCTTTTCTTTACCCAAGATATTCTTAGAACCTGTCTATAACATTTATATTCAAAAGCATTTATGCGCTGTTCAGCTTGTTTAGTAAGTGCCCATGTCTCACAGGCGTATGTTGCAATGGAAAAGATGCATGCACACAAATTATAAGTACCTCAGAAGTCAGAGTGGGTTCGTCTCAATTCGAGGGGCACTGGTAAAAGGGACATAATACACACGCACAAATCAGCCCAGTGCACTAGAAGTAGTAACACGTGTATGGACAACGCTCGGGTTCAAAGTGAGAGAATACAAACAAACGCAATAAGACGCAGACCGTGTGCGGAGAAATAAACAATTTACTGGCGACTGGCAAGATGACGTCAATGAGTAAAGGAAAAGCAAAAAGACATATCTAGATGGCTTGCCCACATGGCATAATCCAGACAAGAATACAGATCCTGCGTAATGGTGAATATTGACAGTATGACACTTGATGATGATGATGGTGATGGTGATGATGATGATGATAGCAAGAAAGTCTGTTCTTAGTGTTTTGTCCGAGGTTCGACCGTCCTGTGCCCACATACTGCATTGACTTGTTTCAGATTGGTTCCATCCACTTGGATCTTGCATTTGGGTATTCAATTTTTCTTTGTAATAATCACCACTTGTTTTTCTGTTATTCAGACTATCTCCTTTATTTTGACTTTTCATTGCAATTATGTCTATCATTTCTTCTAACTGTATTTCATTTTCAGCGACCAAAGCCACGACATCAGCATAACCCCCCCCCCCCCCCCCCCCCCCCCCCAACTGTTATTCCTGGCATGTCTTGTGTGGATCTCGCTATTATTTTTGCTGTAAAAATTGAACAAGTCATGTGATAGTACACAACCTCTGTGCAATACCTTGTTTAATGTGTTGAAAAGTCCCAAACTGGTTGCCAATTCTTATGGCTGCTTTTTTTTTTGGGGGGGGGGGGGGGGGGGGGGGGGAGTCATCAGTACATCATCAAGTGCCTTGTCTACTGGCATGGATGATCATGCTTCTCCACATCTTGCGGTCTTCAACTCTAGACCTCCTTCTGTGCCATGACACAAAACTAGGAATTTTCTCTCGCTGCCTTCCTCTATCTCTCGCTCCACAAATCTTTCCGGTTGTCACATGTTCCAGTTTTTGCCTTATAATGTGGTCAAAATATGCTACCTGCCTCTTCCTGATGTTTGTGATAAGTTGTCTTTGCGACTTACCCTTTCTCAAAATGTCCAAACTGTTCATTATTTCTATCCAAGGAATGTTCAGCTTGTTGTTTGCTGTCTTGTTCCATCATCTCACACAATCACCAGAGTCGTGGATCAGCTCCGTGTTCTTGCCCCGACCTTGCCATGTGGCCAAGTCATCCAGATATTTACTTCTCTGACTTCCCTTTTTTTCTCTTCCCCTCTATCTTGCCAGTTATCACCAAGTTCTCCAATTTATTTATTCTCATAATCTGACCAAAACACTGCGACTGTCTACGTCAGTGTTTCCCAACGTGGGGCCCATGCCCCACAGGGGGGCAATTTGACTGTTAAGGGGGGGCAATTCGAAAATGGAAGAAATCGGCTGAATATAACAAAACGGGGAGACTTGAGACTGAAGTTAACTAAATTGGAACCTGACATAACATCTCTTTGCAGCAAGCATCAAGCGCAATGATCTCACTAAATTTAAATAATAAATAATTACTAATAATTAAAATAATATAGAAAAATCTTTCATTAAAATTATTTTGTACTTGAATTTCAGTTCTCCATTATATGTTTTGAAAATTTACTTACTGTGTTTGCTCAATAATTACCTAGTGATTTCTTCCTAAAACCTATCATTCAAGTTTCTTTAGTGAACATTTCAATTTTTGAATATTAAACATAATGTATATGTTGAGGGGGGGGGGGGGGGGGGGGGGGGGGGCAATATGAATTTTAGAAAGGCTTAAGTGGGGCATGGCACAAAAAAGGTTGGGAAACACTGGTCTACGTGTAATTTCTCTAATAGTTTACGCTTTTCATTTGTTTTTTGTAGGACTTGATCATTGGTTTTTGTTGCCAGTCATTTTGTCATTGTTGCCAGTACATGCTCTTTATTATTCTCAGATTATCATCATCAATGTTTTTAAAAGTAACAACAAATAAAACAAGAGTTTGAAATCTGCTACAATATAAGAATTATGTCCTTTATTTTCCATTTTGATTTTTCATTCTGTATATGAAACACATAAATCTGCATACACACAACAGAAAAAAGCAATGAACACTTCACACTAAGAGACAAATGTGGTATATGGTGCTAAATCCATATTTGTAGATCAGCCTACACTCAACGAGTGCCGTGGTTAATATTACACTAACCAATTTTATTTCCCAGAAAATATCCTGGTAACCATTTTTAGGCTGTGTCGACCTGGGAACTCAGGTCAATGCAAACATCTCCACCACAAGGAGGATTCGAACACATGACTACAAAACAGGTAGGCAACCATGCTGGCCACTGCACCTTGTGTCTCCTTCTATACACGTACATATCACATAACATGAGATTTCTTAAAATATGGATCAAATCACATATACGAAACAATCCCCAATACAAGGTTGTTTACATTATAAACACACAACAGAAAAAAAAATGAACGCTTCACACTATGAGGCAAACTTAGTACATGGTTATATTAAAACATAAAAGTTTTAAAGAAAATTAAATAGGCCGGAACAAACAATATCCAAAACAAACAAACAAAAAACACTTCAGATCTTTTGCATGAGAGTATTTGACACAAAGTAACAAACACATAAACATAATATATGTTGGTATCCTGACATGATTCCACCACACAAAAAAATCATAAAATCTGTTGGTATCCTTACATGATTCCACCAAAAACAAACATAAAATATGTTGGTATCATGACATGATTCCGCCAAAAACAAAGATAACATATTTTGGTATCATGCCATGACGCCATCAAAAACAAAGATGTAGATGAAAACTTTAAAACCAAGCATATATGAAACAGTGTAAATACCGCAGTAATATCAATATACATATTATTCACATTTTCATGCCAGGCAGTATTTCATAACTCCGGTAATATCGACGCCCAAGTACCAAACTTAACCGGTGTTTGGGCTTAAATCATAGCCAGACATGCAATGTCATACTTCCCCAACACACCGAGTCGAGGGTTTGACAGCTGCGGGCGATTTGGAAGCAGATCGCTTTGCGTTGATTTTAACATTATAAGGTGTTGGCCATTCAGAAAGCAATGGCAAACTACTGAACTGACATTGACTAGTCAATCACAAACAGCCAATAAATACTGGGGTTGACAGCGACATCCTGTACAGGGCATGCCACTAACTTGAGGACCAGACTTGGAATATCCAATCAGTAAATCTTTATAGCATCAGAAATATGAAGAACAACTAAATTATCTGATTCAGCGTGGAAGGATAATATATCATACATATGACCTCCCAAATGAATAGAAGGATGATATATCACCATACTAAGGTCATCATGTTATTTGCTTTGTTTCATGATATCTCTCACAATTTCAATTTTTAGTGAACGGAAATTTACTTTATAATACTTGTTTATTTAATTGTGTACCGTGTCTGGTTCAAACCTACTTATTGTTTGACAATGAAATCAAAATGTCTGCATCAGCTCTGGGTCCTCTGCCACTGCAGACCTCTGTCAGCTGGGCAGTCCCTGGTGGTGTGTCTGTGGTTTTGAACTATCAAATGCCCTCCCGAGGACTTGAACCCAAGTCTTGAAATCTGACAGCTTGCCAAACTATCTATTCACCGGGTCACCAACTGCTCTAAACTCATTATCATCACCATGTGCCATGCCATCTGACATGATCACCAAAGTCTTGTATCAGATCGATGTTCATGTCCCAGTCATGCCATGTGGTCAAGTCATCCAGGCATTTATCTCTTTGTCTACCTCTTGCTCTTTGCTCATCACACTCACCAGTTGTCACAAAGTTTTAAAGTTTATGTCTCCTTATCATACTCCCCAAAAAATCTTCACAAAATGTTATTTCTCTAATCAATATTCCCTTTTCATTTAATTCCTGAAAGACTGTCTCGCTGGTTTTTCAGTCCCTTTCAAGGCATTCTTGACATTTTCCTCTGAAACCATATCTCCATTGCTGCTAGATGTTTCTTAGCTTGTCTGCTTATTGTCCATGATTCACATGCATACAACAGGATAGGTTGCAAACAGCATTTGAATTATTTTCTCACTGCAATTGATAGTTTAAACTACTGAAGTTTTTTTAAGCTGTTATCAGTTTGACGTCCGCACGTCAACAGTTTGACTCATGCAATAACATGAAAAACAACTTTTAGCTGAATACAAGGTTAGGAAAAATTTTGATTCACAAAATTCAAATACAATAAGAATTTTAAAAGAACTTTTAGATGTAAACCCCACAGATATTTTGATTCCAAAAATTCAAATATAGTAAAATTTGTAAAACATAAACTTTCATCTGAAACCCTACAAACATTCTGATTCATAAAACTCAGAAATAATTTTAAAAGAACATTCACATGAAAACACTATGAACATTCTGATTTACAAAAATTTTAACTTAGTAAGAACATTAAAAGAACTTTTAGATGAACCATCAATAAACATTTTGATTCACTAAACTCAAATCCAGTAAGAATTCTTAGATAACTTCTTATTACCGTTCTACGGACATTTTGACTCACAAAACTAAAAACCAGTGATAATTTTAAAAGACCTTACAGATAAACACTCTACAAACATTTTCAATCACAAAATTCTAATTTAGTTAGAAATTTAAAAGAACTTTCAGATAAACACTCTTCAAACATGTTGATTCACAAACTTCAATTCTAGTAAGAATTTTAACCAAACTTTTAGATGAATCATCTACAACCATGATTTACCAAATTCACATGAAATATGTGTATTATATAGTGTAATCATCCTAAAAGTGGAGATGATCATCCACAAGGTGGAGATAACCATCCACAAGGTGGAGGGTGAAGACAATCATTCACAAGGTGGAGATAATCATCCTCAGGGTGGAGATAACCATCCTCAAGTTTAGGAATAATCATCCAAAGATGGGGAAGAATCATCTTCTAAGTGGAGATAATCTTCCTCAGGTTTCAGAATAATAATCCTCTAAAGGGATATAATCTTACTGAAGGTGGAAATAATCATCGACACCTGGCCATGTACAGGTATACTTTAGTCAGAGAAAGATACTGGCCACGACGTTTAGCCACATGTGTTGAAAAGGCAACATGATCACTTCCACTAACAGGCATGGTACTTGTAAAATGAGAACAAGAATACAATAAAATAAAACCACATCTGCCTACTTTATGAGGGCAATAAATCTGATTTGTGCATTCTGATTACAGGAGGTATTTGATTGAGTTCAATGTCAATTCATTAATGCAACACATCACATTATAGTTCGAACAGAAACACAAAATTGAGATTCCGATCAGGCGGATTCGTAAATTAAGTAACATGTACACAGCCATTGTTACATGCCTTAAAACATATTAGGCACAGAGTACTGGTCTCATATATTTATAGGCCGATTGGGGAATTCAAAAGACCAAGACAACTTATACTGCACTAGGAACCACCACAATTATAACCAACGCCACTGAGGCTAGTTGAACAAGGTGAACAGTTTCTTTTTTTCCCCCCCAAACAGAATGGATGGATGGATGGATGGATGGATGGATAGATGGATGGATGGATGGACTCAGCAGGGTGATGTGGTAAGTAAACATGCCAAGCTGCCTTTATTTCCCAGACATTTCCTGGTACCCAATTGTGGCTGGGCTGGTCTGGAAGCTTCGATCAATTTATAAAATCCATCTGGACACGTATTCAACCCCATGACCACGTGGAAGTGGACCTGTGGTCATTCATGGTGTTTTCTATCAAGAATGATAATGACCATAGTCCATCAAGAATGATGATGACCATTGTCCATCAAGAATATTATTGACCATTGTCCATCAAGAATGATGATGACCATTCATTTCATCCAGTGGGGTCTAAAGTTTGCAGCCGTGAGTTCTAAGATAGCTGATAAGGCCTATTTTGGCTCGAAATGTTCTATGACAATATGGGCAAAGAATGCTTGATGTTCCAGGAGGAGGATCTCCTACAGTGGTTTTTCTTTCCAGCCTTTTCTTCACAGCTCTTGCAGTCCTGGTTGCTTCCCAAGTGACTACATCCCCGCGTAATGATGTGCGCCACGAATTTTGGTGTTTGGTCATTCATATGCACCTGGAAATAACTAAGCAGACAAACTAGCAAAGAAGGGATCTAAGCAACAACAAAACAAATCATCATCATCATCCAGTGGCTTGCCTGTGCACAGCTGTTTCCCTATGCCTTCCTCCACAATGTCTAAGACTGCTACAGTTTTCCAAGCATCTGTAAAGAAGGTGGTTTGCCATTGCGTCCCTTCCTGGCAGTGATCGCATTGGTGTGTGACCGTAGACATAAGAACTGATAATAATAATAATAGATAAACAACTTGGTTGAGCAGATTGGACCCTTGGAGACACCGGGAGGGAGGTTTACAAACATATGCCTGGCCCTGACCTCAGAGACAACAAAACATTTCACAGAAGAGGTCAGTAAACACAACTGGAGGTCACAGACAATGTAAAAAGCATGATAGAAGGTCAGCATGGTCGAATGGATATGAGTGCTCACTCTTAAACTTCCGGTGTGCTGATGGCTAGGTAGCAGGTTCAACCCCTACACTGGTCAGGTGGACTACAACTTTTATTTCTCATCTTTGGCTTGGAGATGTAAACTACCTGTAGCTCGAAGTCGGAGTGAGTTCACATGATAGAATGATAGGGAAAGCTAATCCGGACACAAAAATCAATCTAGTGCACTAGAAGTAGTAGCATGTCTAAGGTCTATGTTTGGGTTCAAAGCCAGCAAACAAAAACAAAAATAATTACATTTTACAGGGGAGGTAAGTGAAAACATAAAACAGAGTAGAGGCCCCTTGTACATGTCTTGAGGCAAGTTAAGCTAATGAAGCTAGCCCCATATTAGTATAGACCTATCCGTACTTGACGGGTGATGTCATTAATATCAGGCCGGCCGTCTTTACTTGCCAGGGCATGTTCTGGTACCCGTTTTAGGCTCGGTTGACTCAGGAGCCCAGATTAATTGCTAAAATTAGCTTCAATAGGAAATCAGAAGTCAATTAGATCTGAAACTAGCCATGCAGTTAATTAAATAATAACAGATTAAATGGTTTTGTCATGCCACAAAAATGCCCTTGTACCATCTGCCACAAAGAGCTATATTGAAGAAATATAATGGATACAGAGTAAGAGGAAGACCACGTAACAGATAGGGTGATGGTATCAAAAACTGAATACCAACTAACAAAGATCATTATAAAGAGTGCATAAAAGGTATTTACATCCCCCCCCCCCCCAACACTTCGCTGAAGTAAATAGAGGAAGAGGAGAAGGAAGGAAGGAAGGAGGGAGGGAGGGAGGAAGGAAGGAAGGAAGGAAGGAAGGAAAAGAAAGAAAGACAGAATCAAACACAAGACTGCCAGAAAGACAAGCAAACCCTATCACATCCCCCTAACCAGGATTGACCAGCACATAATTTTGCAACATTAAAAACAACATATGGACATCACTTTAACATGACCTTGAAAATCGTGCAGATATCACTCTCAAAATGAGATTCAAACTCTGGTATAACTGATAACTTATGACTTTCCCTCTAATGCACTGTGATTGGTTCCCCTAAATATAAAAATCCAATTGCACCATTATCTAATCACCTCCAAGATCGACCAATGCACTGGTACCTGGCCAATAGTTTGCTATATTCTGCTTCAAAATAGGCAGAATAATTGCACCTCATAGTGGGGACCAGGGACAAGTTATAGCTCTCCATAGCACAAAGCCTGGGCTGAATAGTAGAGACAATTAGTTGCCAAATCTGCATGATTCCTCTCTCGGCCTGCCTAGTTTACTCCAGGGGAAAGATAACACCAATAAATCAGGAATAAGACAAGCTGCAGAAGCTGCCAGATCAGCAAAGCAATGATCTTACTGTCCGCCTGTTGGAGCGTTGATCCTGGACCACTTGCCCACCAAGGTTTAGGGCCTGGTCTGCGATGCCATGACAGTTAAGTCTTTAGGATGCATTTCCTCGCACTATGCTGAAATTTTACCCGGTATCTCCTGGAAATGGCCACAGCTGAGAAAACTTTCAAAGAGGCAACATACATACAACCGCATTAAAAATACATTGTGTTGCCAGTTAAAATAACTAGCCAGATATCTTTAGCATGCTCAGATCAAATATAAATGATATAACACATCATACGTTGAGTAGTACACATCAGCGTATACAACTGTATGAAATATACATTGTGTTGCCAGTTAAAATAACCAGCCAGATTTCTTTGGTATGCTCATACCAAACATAAATGATATAATAACACACATTGAGTAGTACACATCGGCTACATTGGGGTAGAAAGGGTTTAACACTTTATGAACATTCACATTGAAAGAAAAATCCTGCACCAAGCATTAAAATAACTCCCATACACTTTAAGAGTTAATTTAACATTGCCCAGCAATCGCTACACTACATCCTGAATACCCTCACTTACTTAATCTTGCATCACCTGGTGAAGTTTCACTTAATCCCAGTCAAGAAAAATGGCCAACCATCACTATATTACATCCCACAACATCCTCACTAACTTAATCTAGCATTATCTGTTAAGTCTTACTTAATCATGGTCAGGAAAAATTACTAACAATCATCACACCACATCTTCTGAATCTACCATCATCTGGTTCAAATTTACTTAATCCTGGCCAGAAAAATGGCCAGGAATCACTACACTTAATCTCATTTACTTTACATCCGGTTAAGTCTTACTTAATCCTAGTCAATTACCTCAACCAAAACACTACATCCTCACATACTTAGTCTAGCATTGTCTAAACAAGTCTTACTTAAACCTGGACAGAAGAACGGACAGACATCCCTACAATACATCCTCACATACTTAATCCCAGACAGAAATCCTTACACTACATCCTCACAAACTTAATCCTGGACATAAATCCCTACGCTTCATCCCCACAAATTTAATCCTGGACAGAAATCACTACACTACATCTTCACAATCATAATCCTGGACATAAATCCCCACAAACTTAATACTGGACAGAAATCCCTATACTACATCCTCACAAACTTAATCCTGGACAGGAACCCCCCCCAACTTAGTCCTGGACAGAAACCCCCCACAAACTTAATCCTGGACAGATATCCCCAAATCCTGGACAGAAATCCGAACAAACTTAATCTTGAACAGAAATCCCTACAAACTTAATCCCGGACAGAAACCCCCATTTACCTAATCTAGCATCATCTAGTGAACAAAATGAGTCCTGTAGCAAGAACCTGCTGTGGGTATGTGCAGGATTGAGGGCATGGAGGGACAGGTGGTCAGTCTCTCCCACCTATAGCTAACATCAAGAGCTAACATCACACCCTAGCCCGCCCACATTCATGCCATTGTCAGACTAACATCGTAACAGTTACACCAACTGGTTAAAAATCTTCCTAAACGTGAACCTGAACCCACTTAACTGTGAACCTGAACCCTCCTGAATGTGAATCTGAACTTATAACCACCAGGCCTGTATGCTAGCCACCATTATACCACAGCTGCCATCTTACTAGTTAACTCTGAATGGACTATCCTCGATGCACACCAGACAAGTCCATGGATGCTCAGAAAGTAAGCAATGATAAATGTCATAATTTAACACTGACTAAGGATAGCTTGTTTGAATGCTGCAACTCTTATTTCTCCATAGAGGGATAGCGCCAGGTTGTCAGCGGAGAAAATGTTTCTTTAGTTGCCTGTGGGCTTGTGAACCTGGCCATGTAATGTGGGCCACCAGCCTTATCATTGGTTCCTACAGGAGAAATTGGGACAGAGATGTTTTAATTAAAATGGAAGTAATGCAGGTTAGCAGATCTCCTAATCCATTAACTGTACAGATAAACATTAAATCTCTGAAGCAAGTTAAAGAATTTAAAATATCTAGGAAGTGAGATAATAGAAGATGGCAGAATACACAGAGAAATAAAAATCAGATGTCAATAAGCAAGTGCACTTATATATGAACAGACACCAATATTGAAACATTCAAATATACCTGAGTCCCCAAAACAACGATAATAAATAGCATATTCATACCAACATTATGCTAACTGTCACACTTGGACATTATCCAAATCACACATTCACAAAATCAATAGGTATGAGATGAAATGTCTGAGAAGAGCTGCCAACTTAACTATCCAAGACCGAGTAAGAAATTATGTTATCAGACAGTGGTATCAGCACCTTGTGCCACACATACTGAAAGGCAGAAGATCAAATGGTTTGGCCATCTCATTAGGATGCAACACCACAGGTTAGCAGCACTGGTGCTACACCAAAGAAGATCTCATATGAGAGTAAGAGGGCGTCCGGGAAGAAAATGGATTGCACAATCACACAAAATGACACTATCTAGTGCCACTCATCGACATTGATGATGATTTGATGGCAAAAGTGGAAGATGATGATAATGTTTTAATAATCTGTTTTCCTCACAAAGCTGAAAACAGAGAAAGTTGAAAGGACAAAGAGATGTGGTCTCATTGATTAAACAAAGCAAGTGAAGGAATGACTAGAAGACGGCTGAGATGTCAAGAATGGTTAAAAAAAACAAAAACAATGAATACCTTTAAACAAGTAATGAAGATGTCTCAAAAGAAACCAGAAACCAATGTGTATATCAAGTAATGTGATAACATGAATGATACTTTAGCTGAAATATGATGTACACTGTCGCTGACACTGCGCAAATGTGCAGAATGTTATACCCACGGAAGTATAACACTCAGCAGGAAGCCCTTCTGTTTACATAGTAATGGCTGGAATCGACTAATACACAATGCTTCGATATATTTGAGCAGCATCAGATTCAGTCTAACTTCATCTAACAATATCTGGTTACATCTTACTTTATCCAGCAATCTGGTTCAATATTACATAATACAGCAACATCCATTGATGAAGTGAAGTCTTATTCATGTCTTACCTGACAATCGAGCACCACCAAAAGGCTGTTGACCCACGACAGATCCTGTGCTTTTGTCATTAATGTAGAAGTTGCCAGCACAGTATCGGAATGCATCAATCAGTTTCACTCTTGCAGCCCTTCAATATAAATAAATATTGAATCTTCATGATTTGTAATGTTATTATTTATGAGTGATTAATTTATTGAATTCAAAGATTATATTTATGAGTCAGAATATTATTATTTATGACTGATTAATTCATTGGATTAGAGGATCATCTTCATGATTTGATGTGTTGTTATTTATGATCGATTAATTCATTGGATTCAAAGATTACCTTCATGATTTGAAATGTTATTTATGATCAATTAATTCATTGGATTCAAGGATTATATTCAAGCACTTGACACTTTCCATTAGTGCTCTGATCTATATTTCTTCAGAAGCACAAAAACACAATTCTTTGTACATCAGCAATTCATTGTCTAAGAAATGAACACAGAATAAACAAATAAATGTGAACAAGTAGCAATCTTTTAACATAGAATCAATAAATAAATGTGAAAAGGTAGCTATCTTTTAACATAGAATCAACAAACAAACGTGAACAAACAGCAATCTTTTAACACAGAATCAACAAATAAACATGAACAAGTACCAATGTTTAGACTCCGCACAGGACATAACAGACTGAAATACCACATGTTCAATAAACTAAAGATAGAAGACACTAATGAAAGTAACTGTGAACTGGTCAAATGACAACAGGGCACAAGAAATAAAGAAAGACCTATAAATTCATGCAGAAGAGAAGTAGAAACAGAAATGAATGAAATTGAAAGGACATGGGCAGAGCTGCATGGGATAGTTAAAGATAGCAGGGCTTGGAGTGAGTTGGTGGAGGACCTATATCCCAATGGACCATGAGAGCAAAAGAAGAACATGCCATGTGAGACATCACACCCAACACTCACTTGTCTTCCACAAAGATGGCCCCAGTGAGGGCGTAAGGAGACGTTGTTTGAGCCAGCTCGATGGTTTCCTCCAATTTTGCATCTGGGTAGGCATACACTGTCAGAACTGGGCCAAAGATTTCCTGCAGGTTGGAAATGTAATCAAAACAATGAAAACAATCACATTCTGCAATTTTTTTTTCCGTAAAAATTAGCCAGAATATGTTTAACTGTTTACCCTAGGTAGCTGCTTCTTTAAAGTAGTCAATGAACTACTCAATGAACATTTCATAATGGACGACCCAATGAACAATGCATTAATGGACGACTCAATGAACATGCTCAAGAAGGTCCAGACTGGTCTCGTATGACATGAGTGGCTCCACAAACTTACCACATCACAGTTAGTCCAGCTAACTTTCATCTACGTACTGGGGCACTCTAACGTGAAACTGTGTCCCTACTATACAATATACAATTTCCCTACTATATGATATACAACAATTTCCGTACAATACAATAAACAACAATTTTCCTACTATACAATATTGTTTTAGCTCGCTTTGGACTCAAGTGTAGGCCACATGTGACTTTTGCCAGTGTTCCTCGCAATCAGTGGAACCCACTCTGACATCTTAGGTACTTGTAATTTACGTCCCCAAGTCAAGAACGAGAAGTCAATATTTGACCCCAGCTGACGGAGATAGGAGTTGAACCCCCTCTCTTGCCATCAGCACACCGGAAGTTTAAGGGTAAGTCTTCTTATTCTTTTGGCCATGCAACTTTCTCTGTTTAATTAACAAATCATCCATTATATAATATGCAACAATTTTCTGACTACATTAAATAAAAATAATAACGACCATGACATATGAATGTAATAAATTTTCTAGTAATTTTGTAACAACATTACATACCTCCTGCATCAATTTATCTCTGGGATTTGTCGTTTCTATCACAGTTGGTTCAATAAAATAGCCCTTGCTGAATTGAAATAAAGAAACAAAAGATGATTGTCGAACATGTTATCATTTATTTATTGTTAAATCTTCAGCTCAGGTCTTAGTCAGATATGAATGAGCTCCTGTATGATAGTAGACAGTACTACCTGCTTTCTATTAGCTCCGAACGTTGGGCAGCGCTCACCAAACCCAACACCAACATTGTGCCAATGGCTTCGGGTGTAGGAGTGCACTTGGGAGGGTGTAAGCCTTATCCTGATGTGAGGAAATACAAGACTAAATGTCATGGCAGGACAGACCAGACCTTAAACCTTGGTCAGCAACTGGTCTAGGATCGAAGCTCTGACGGAAGGACAGCTAAAGCATCATTTTGCTGAATTGGCAGCTTCTGCAGCTTGTCTTGATCCAGATGTATTGTGTCACCTTTCCTCTGGAGTAAACTAGGCAGGTCAAGAGGAGGATCATGCTGCATGGGCAACACATGGTCTCTACAACTCAGCCCTGGCTTTGTGCTAAGGAGAGATATAACTCCTTCCCTGGTCTTACCGCCATGGGTTGTAATTATGCCTATTCTGAAGCACAATGTTACAAACTATCGTCTGTCAAGACGGCCAGGTGCCAGTGAGAAATCTTCACCTTCATTCATCTTGCTTGTTATGAAAACAATATTTTGCATAGGACAAGCCACTGAGTGGTGATAACAAATCATCATCATCATCATCATGTGCCCCGTCAGCTGGTGCAGATGTTCATGTCTCTTCCCTGACCTCCCTGATGTCCATCCAAGGGAATGGGCTTTATCTACCCATGGGCATGCTTTCTTTCCTAACAATTTTGTCAAGTCAGAGGCCTTAACAATCCTACCTACCTTCTCCTCAAAATATACATCTCTATTGCCTCAGTTTTTTGGTCAGGGTTCGATCCACGGTGGTGCAGATTCAAATTTTTTTTTTTTTGTGTGTGCTCACTCGCTTTGAACTTGAGCGTAGTCCATACACACTATTCCTAGTAGTGCTGGGCTGAATTTTGCGTGTGGATTAGCTTTCTCTATTATCAGTGTCCCTCATCATCAGGCAAACCCACGCCAACTTCAGAGGTACTTGTAATTAACGCTCCCAAGTCAAGGACGAGAGGTCAACATTTTAGTCCAACTGCCTGAGGTAGGAAGTTGAACCCGTTACCTCAGCACCAACACACCGGAAGTTTAAGAACACATGTTCTTTTCCATTTGGCCATGCTGACCTCCATTTCTTTAATGGATGTGGGCTCCCAGGTCGACACAGCCTAAACTAGGTTCCAAGAAATATCTTGGGAAGTAAAGGTAGCCTATGTGTTACTGACTTCATCACCCACTCAGTGCTGATTGATCTATACAAATATGGGTCTAGTACCATATGTCCAATACGGACATCTTTACATTTACATTGTGGTATCCAACAACAGCGAAAGTAAGAATACGTGGTAAAAGGGATCTTTACTTTTACATTGTGGTAACAACAGCAGCAACAAGAAGAATAAGTGGTAAATGGGATCTTTACTTTCACATTGTGGTAACAACAGCAACAGTAAGAATAAGTGGTAAAATGGATCTTTACTTTCACATTGTGGTAACAACAGCAACAGCAAAAGTAAGAATAAGTGGTAAAAGGGATCTTTACTTTTACATTGTGGTATCCAACAACAACAAAAGTAAGAATAAGTGGTAAAAGGCACTTTCATCCTTTATCCTGCACAGGGGCTCTCAAGCAACTCATTTCAAGCCATCCTATCCTTGTTGGTGAGTGAGTGAGTGAGTGAGTGAGTGAGTGAGTGAGTGAGTGAGTGAGTGAGTCAGTGAGTGAGTGAGTCAGTCAGTCAGTCAGTCAGTCAGTCAGTCAGTCAGTCAGTCAGTCAGTCAGTCGACAGATCATCCTCATTGCACATCGAGACATTCAGTCCGTAAGTGCTTGGATTCCCTCCTCAGTAAATCTTGCAGCGTTTAGCGGCTCTCGACACCAGTTCTGTGTTGGTTTATTAATCTTCTTTGGCTTCCTGCATAGTGTTCTTGTCTGGCCACACCTCTTTTAACTTGCTGTTCTCACAGTCACGTCCTATCCTTGGCTATCCTATACAGCTCTGTCCATTGCCCTCCCCATTTTATTAATTTCTGTCTCTACTTCTCTGCTCCGTGTGTTTTTAGGTCTGTCTCTATTTCTTCTGCCCTATGGGAATCAAGGCTTTCGAATTATACTGGGTGTTTGTAAAGTCTCACTACTTTGTATGTAGAAAAAATCTGAAAAATGAAGTACATGATGTCATCAAAAAATGTGCTCCATAGTCCATCGTGAAGTAATATGCAGCGAATGGCTTTCGACTGCTGGAGTAATTCTTTGCACTCCAAACAGAATGGTGTTATCAACAGAAGAAAGCATTTTTTTTGGTTTAACATGTGTTTCGAAATGGCGGTCAATACACAAAGATGGTTTTTCAAAGATTTATAGCAAGATTTCCTGATAAACAACCTACTCAACGCATTAGGTTAGAAATTTTCTGAATAAGTTATAATAATGAATACTACATTGGTACTTTCCAGCTTCCCCAAAACAGTGTTAGATCGTAGCAGTGACTATTGTAATTTAATGAATTTTCAGCACATGTTTTGATGACGTCATGTACTTAATTTTTCACAATTGTTCTACATACAAAGTGTAGTGAGACTTTACAAACACCCAGTAGTATTCTTTGGTTTCCTAAATGTATGTCCTATGCAGTGCCAAAATCTGTTCTTCAGTTCTTGATTTACTGGTATTTGTCTAGTTCTCTCCATGAAAATCCACATTTGTAATTCCGTCCTTCCATTTTAGTCCTCAATCACATTTAGAGATTCTTCAAATTCTTTACATGCCTTTAAGACTGCTGTAGGGAAATTCATGGTTGGCTGGATGCTGGCTCACTTTCTTCTACAGTATGAAGTGGTGAAGCTATGTTATATAGAATAATAAAAAAGAGACAAAAACAGCTTTCTTTAGTCTTGTGATGAGAAGAGAGACATTGGAGAACGTCGTGACGACTGGAAAACTCAAGGGGAAGAGAGGCAGAGACTGACCAAGAGAAATGATGCTGGGCGGATTGAGACGGAGGCATGGAGGAATATCATCAGCAGAGTTGATCCAGAACACCAAAGCCCGAGATCTGTGGAGAGACATGTATGCCCATGCCAGCCGGCAGGGCACATGATGATGATGATGATGATGATGATGATGATGATGATGATGATGATGATGATGACAATGATGAAGTAGCCAGTCTAACACCAACTCTATTTAGCCACTTTCTACAACCTGCACTATTACTTCTGTTTTTCTGTTATTCAGACCAAATCCATTGTTTAGACTTTCCGCTGATGTGATACATATTACTTTTGATTTTCTATTGTTCAGACTAGTCCATTCTTTTGACTATCTATTGATGTAATACCTCAGAAGAAAAAAACACCTGGCATGCTTACCTGTCATCACATTTCCCACCAGCTACGATTGTCAGCTCTGAACTTGACTTAGCGTGCTCTATATAACCTTTGATTCTTGCAAATGCCTGTAACCAAATAAAAATAATATCCAACTGTTATTTGTGGAAGGAAATAATGTCACTGCATTTCAAGCAAAACAAAAGTGTTTATTTTAATACAGAGGATACACACAACAGGTTTAATGGCATATTTTCCTGCATCTCAACAGGTGCATACTGCAGGAGTCACTCAACATACTGGCACATAGCCATCTTGACAGACGATAGTTTGTTACTTTGTGCTTCAATAAAGGCATAACTACATCCCATGGAGGGGACCAGAGATGAAGTTATACTTCTCCATATCACATAGGTTGGGGGGAAATGTAAAGACCATGTGTTGCTCATGCAGCATGATCCCTCTCTCAGCCTTTCTAGTTTACTCCAGAGCAATGGTAACACCAATACATTTGGAACAAGACAAGCTGCAGAATCTGCCGGATCAGCAAAGCAATACTCTAACTGTCCACCTATCGGAGCTTTAATCCTGGACCAGTTGCCAACCAAGGTTTAGGGTCCAGTCTGCCCTGCCATAACATTTAGTCTTTAGGTTGCATTTCCTCACATTAGGGTAAGGCTTGTACCCACCCAGTTGCGCTCCTCCACCTGAAGCCATTGACACAATGTGGGGTGTCATGTTTGGTGAGCGCCGCCAAATATTTGGCACTAACAGAAAGCAGGTAGTACCATCTACAGTTATATGAGGGTAAGTTAATAAGTAAGTCACAAATGGCTGTAGAAAAATATCTAACTAATATAACAACTTGAAACCAGTTTATTTTTATACATCCTTTATGTCCCTTTATTTCTCAACATAATTTCCACCAACATTGATGCACTTATCCCATTGTTTTATCAGTCTTCCCAAACCGGCTGCATAGAACAGTGTGCTCTGTTTTCATTTACCTGCCTTCCCACAGAACAGTGTGACTTTTTCTACCCAGCTATGCACCGTTTTATGGGAAATCTCTAGGGGCTAAGTCCACTGAAAACCCACCTTGGCGGGAGACATTTCACGAGTGATGCCGAAGTTGAATGGGACGTGAAAACGTGGGTTAGAAAGTATGTATAAAAATAAACTGGTTTCAAGTTGTTATCATAGTTAGTTATTTTTCTACAGTCATTTATGACTTACTTTTTAACTTACCCTCATACTATAGCTGTCACATCTGTTCAGTTCAGTTCAGTTCAGTCACGGTACCAACATCACAGCAATGGGTTGTCCCTATTATGCTCCGATCCTGTGCCAGTGAATATCACATAAAATGTTCCTCACTGCCCCATGTGAAAAGTGGAAAAGACAGGAATCTTGACTAACAACAGCCCGCTCAGGCACACTGTGCATAATGCCGCCACCAGAATGTCACCACAATAGTCCTCTACGCAACATTCATCCTTGATGGAAGTGGCAGTCACTTTCCCAAACCAGATGTTCACCTACAAAGTCTTGATGTTTCTAGATGTTGGTGTTCTAATTCTAGATGTTTTCTAGCCAGCCACGCCATTTTATCTCCGGAATGCAGTTCATGCAACAAAACAACATCGGACAGATGTAAGGAATCGCTTCGTCCTGCACATGGTTGCATTAATTCCTCACTTCCATGTGTTGGGCATTTTGTTCACCACAGGCCGCTTCCCACACAAACCAGGAATGGTCAGTCTGCAGGCGACATCCACTCAGCAAGCTTTCTGTTCGGACGTGTGCTGGTCGTTGTGCCCGGAAGAAAAAATAGTCAGAGCTGTTCCGGGCACGAAGGACGTTTGGAAGACTAGGTAGTCAGAGCTGTTCCGGTCATGAAGGACATTCAGAAAACTAGATAGTCAGAGCTGTTCCGAGCAAGAGGGACATTTCACTCTGACATCTTTGCATTGTGCCAGTTTTTATTTGCCACCCTTAGGCCGGCACATCCGACTTCGATGGGCGTTTGTTAGTCAGGTTAGCCTTCCTGGGGATTTCGACAGACATTCTGTTGTGGTGTCGTCCACATTTCAACTGGTCAAGTTAGAACGGCCAAAGACATCACGGTCAATCCTCAAGGGAAGGCAGGGGCAGACCATGGGCATTCCCCGCCATCCAAGGGGGCTTCCATAATTGCAGAGCCGGCACATAGAGCCCTGAGACTGGGCTCACCCAAGGAATCAGTACGTCTTGCTCATGGCTGCTTTAATTCCTCACTTCCGTGTCTTGGGCATTTCGTTCGCCACTGGCCACTCCCCGCAAACCAGGAAAAGTCAGTCTGCAGACGACATCACTCAGTAAGCTTTCGCTTCAGACTTCCACGTAATGGATTCTCTAGCCAAGCATTCCATTTCGTGTTAATGGGACGACATCCAATCAGCAAGCTTTTGCTTCGGACTTCCACGTAATGATTCGCTAGCCAAAGCGTTCCATTTCGTGTTAATGAATACGTTTATCCACCCTTTGATTACGCTCACTCAATGAGTTTTTTATAGACACTTGGGCATCGTACCCATTGCGTGCCATTGGAACGCTTTTTCCGCCTTTAGTACGCTCTCGAGGTAGGCTACATGTGCTGCCGGCTCAGCAGCTTACTCCATGCAGCAGAGAGCGAGTAACTGCCAGGCCCTCTCATCCCTCATATCCCTCGGCTGAGAGCCTTCGAACAAGTGTCTGGACCAAGCATGTAGCAGGCTCAGCATCTCACCTCCACTTTTGCAGTGGGTGAGTATCGGCCCGGATCTCACATCCGAGGGTTATTGACTTAGAGTCGTTCAGCCATATCCCTCAGCAGAGAGCCTTAAGAGTATGTGTCTGGACCAAGAATTAGTGCCATCGTGCGCCTGATTCAGACTTTGTCTGCCTATCCTCAGTCTACCTGCAAGGCAGCAGGTTGTGTCTCTCTTGGTCTGGTCCCTATCCCAAGACCTGCCCGACATGTAGTTGTGCTTCCATCGGCATAGCTCTTGGGGTCATTGGGACACACAAGCCCCTCTACCACGGCAAGGTGGAGACACGTCAGAGGGGGCTTCATTATTCAAATTCATAGTGGAAAAACATTGTTTTGTGCATAAGTATTTATATCTGCCAGAGGGGACATCACTCTTGTTAGAATCTATATTTACATTTCTACTATATTGTTTATGACTTCTTAATGCTGTTATGATCTCTGGAACTTCTTTAAATTATTTAACATTTCTTTGCCCTGGTAATAACAATTTATCTAAAATCAGTAAGCAGGAGGTAAAGTTCCTTCTCAGTCAGGTTGTCGGGGTATTAGTTTCATAACAAAATCTGGCTTATGTCAGACATCTACTTAGCGAGAATATAACCCGACGTTGTAGTTGGTGGAGCACAAAATGTTTAATTCATAAACACACGATAAAGACTCCTACATGGAATATTATCAAACTTTCATCATTTGATGAAAAAAAGAACAATCAGATATATCTGAGAACTCATACTGAAGACGACTGGTTAAGATAAATAAAATTGAGGAATATCAAATATTTTGAGGATATGAAGAGACATATTTGTCTGGAAATACAATTGTGTAGGGCAGGAGAGCATGATTAAAGATGGTTACGTGCTTATGCTCAATTGGAGGTTAAAAAGCTTACAAACTGAAATAAATTAAAACATCAAAACCATCATTCTTATTTAATGAGGTTACATTTATCTTTTATCAGTAACTAACCTTTGCATCAATGACAGCTGTAACAAAAGATTCCCTATCCAACGGAGAGCCCATTTTCAATTCCTTCAGAACATCAATCAGCCCTGCTTTGATCCGCGGCCACAGCGATTGCGGAACATACATTCTGGAACAAGCTGAACACTTCTGTCCATTATACTCATAAGCAGATCGAATTGTCCCATTCACAACAGACTCCACATTAGCAGACGGATGAACAAAGTGCATGTTTTTGCCTCCACATTCTGTTGGGGGAAATGATGAAATTCAGATACAAAGGCTCCAAAATTCACAATGCATAAATTAAATGTGGTTAAATGCGGTACAGTTTGCGAATACAAATAATAACAGGAACAACACCAAGTCTGGGTCAGCTTTCAATCAGCCAGATGCCATCTTCATAATCAAGGTTGGCTGCAATAGATTTCCAACACTGACTCTTAACCTTATTGTACACTCTTACATGTTGCTATTTGTCCATCTCATGATGTGACATCATTTAGCGTATTGCTGCAGTGTTCCGTCAAGCCTGTGGCTCAGTACACCAAACTTCGACAAACATTTTTTCTGGTTTGCCTTCCTTGGCCTTTAACTGGAACCAGTCTACCTACAATGCAAAAGATTTGTGTCTCTCTTCAACTGGTCCCTAGCCTTTGACTGTCCCCAGTCTACCTACAAGGCAGCCCGGCCAGTTTCTGAACTAGCTGGTTTTGCCTTATGCAGTCATGTGTGTGCAACTGCTGGTTTTTCACTGACTGCCACTTCCATTGACGATGAACTATAATTTTAGTGGCGACTGTTGGGTTGGCATTCTGGCAGAGGCTTTATGCATGTATGCCTGTGTGTGCTGTTGGGACTGCTGTCTGTTCCACTTTTCTATGGGACAGTGAGGAGCATTTTGTGTGATATTCACTGGCACAGGAACGGGTCATTATGGGGTGACCCTTTGCCATGAAGTTGGAACTGTGACTAATGACTAACTAATATCGACCTTGGAAACGTAAACAAAAGGGCAAAGAAGTTTAACTGCTGGCTGAACCCATCATTGTTATTCTAATAAACCAATTCATTTTGCTTATCTACCTCGTAAAGAGCACCAGAAGAGAAATCTAGCTAACATAATGACATACAAATCAAAGCATGTAAACAGGAAACACAATTTCTCACATATATCATATAAATAAAGCCATACCTCCAATGATCCTTGGGTAGTTTTTGTAGGTGTCCAGGTTTTGAGCAATTTGCTTCCAAAGCTTATTGAATGTTCTGAAAGTAAAACATATTAGAGATTTTAACATACAATTTAACTGGCATAGTTTCTTGAATGCTAACGGTAGTTTCAAGCAGTTACTGCTTTTGGAGTGTGAATTCTTGGGCCTTCTCATATTCTAGGCTATGGTAAAATTAGATGAGGAGGCCAGTTCATTTCCATTTCCAGAAAAGTTGGGACAATAATCTGGTACTGACGCTATGAGGCTGAAAGGACTTTTGGGTTATGGTATTATCAGGATTTCTCAATGTATGTGTGATTAAGTGCCAGCATCTGTCCCTCACATATTGATTTGCTGGAATCTATGAGGGGGCTTCAAATGAAAACCTCAAATGTTTTTTGGGGTGAATATATTCTGAAAAAGTACAGAACACATGTATCATTTTTCGATGTAGTCACCGCTGCATTCAATGCAAGTCCTCCAGTGCTGGTAAAGTGCTTGGATTCCTGTAGAAAAACCTCTCTGGAGTCACTATTCGGTGTGCCCGACCCAGCTGTGAACAAAACAGCTGTCACAGATGTCACACCGTTTTGAGACTTCCTACTCCACTCATACACTTGCTGGACTGACAGGCATGCATCACAACAGTGGACCTTCATTCACCGATGAATTTCTATAGGTTTCACCCCTTCGCTGATCCAAAAAATGATAACTGCTCCCCTTTGGTGTATGACAAAGGTGGGGTGGCCATCTTTAAACAGTCCTTATGATGCCACCTTTTTTGTCTGCAATGTGATGTCACATGCTTAACATTCTTGACATCCTTAAAAACAATATTGAAAGGTTACAATATGGTTACTTTAATTTCTATCACACTTTTAAGAAGTGAATTAAGGAGTCAATTTCATTTGAAGCCCCCTCGTATCTAGTTGTCTTCCAACTTCTCCCTGGTCCTTTGTAGTTAAATTCTCTTCTCTGTTGCTGATCCTACAAGAAACAAATGAAAACCTTAAACTGATTAGAGAAATTAGAAGTAGACAGTCAAGATTTTTTGGGCACGTTATGAGAAGAAATAAATTATAGAATTTAGTGACAACTGACAAGTGAGGGGAAAAGATCAAGGGAAAAGCGGATAATTAAATTTATGGATGGCCTGGCCACGTGGTATTGTTGAGACAAGAACACGGAGCTGGTCCACAACTCTGGTGATCATGTGAGATGGCAAAACATGACCACCTAAGCTTATCGGCATGGCACATGATGATGATGTTGTTGCTGGTCTCTCAGCATAACCCAATATTGAACGGCCAATTTTATAACAGAGTTTAACTGAGTCAAGAACCGACATCACAGCACGCGGGACATTTCCATATGTACTCTGTCATCTTCAACAGCCAGCAAAGAGTCCCAATACTAATAGTACTAGTAGCAGTCTGATTATGTGTCCGTATGATCTTTCCTTGCAGTGTCAGCCAGACCCTCTGGTCACTCCCTGCAGCACCATTCTCTCCAAGCTGTAATGATCTATCTGTTCTTCTACTCTATACACATGATTCCAAAAGTGCCCCAACCACATCTACCTCATCATCCTCCAGTACCACAGTCAGCAGTGCAGACCCAGCCAATTTGTCCGCCTGAGCAGGTACTTTAGAACAAATGAAGAAGCTGATATAAACTCAATGGATGTTTTCAGAGCCCGAACAAGAAAACTCTCACTTTACTCTGCCCTTGAACTTACGCAACACTTCCTGTAAAGTTCAGCCCTGCAAAGTCTGGCGAGGTCAAGACGGTATCTCCAAAAACAGGTCCATCAGCGGGGACAAAGTTGACGACCCCAGCTGGCAGGCCGGCTTCTCTGTAGATCTTAAACACTGTATAATTGGACAGCACTGAGGTGTCTGATGGCTTCCACAGAGACACATTTCCCTATAGGACACAAGAACACAACCATTAAAAATGGTATTTTGTATTTTTTTTTTCCAGTTACATGTCCTTTACAAAGATGTCGCAGTCAACCCCAGCATTTTTTGGCTGTTTGTGATTTCTTGGCAAGTTTACATTCAGTAGTTTGCCAGTGCTTTCTGAAAAACCAGGATTCATACTACTGTATGAAAACAAGCATAAGGCAGTCTGCTTCCAATTCGCCAAAAACTATTTTTGAATGCAGTATGTGGGATTACATTCATAACCCGTTCACCATACCCCCAGTTATTATATTACCTCCCAAAACAACTCTAAAAATCTTATGTATGGAGGAGTAAATAAAACTTGCTTTTAAAGACAGCAGATTGCACTCTGTTTACAAAGGATCTCCGTTGCAGGCAGATACCTCCAGGGCTCATTTGATCTGTATGCCAACACACAGGACTTAAGGGTTTGGGACTCAGTCTTACAGAGAATTTATAACCAGCCAAACCTTCCAGATTTTAGATTGCAAAACAAGCCATTAGACCATTAGATTAAATTTATATATCTTCTTGTGCAAAACAAGCCATTAGACCATTAGATTAAATTTATATATCTTCTTGTCTTTTTAAAGTCCATGCCATGTGGTTTTCTTCTTCTTTCGTTCGCTTGAAATATGTCTATAACTGCAATGCTGTCTCTTGTATGAATTGAACTGTCTTTTTCAGTTCACACAGCGGTCCATAGAGTTTATCTTCCACAGTCATCTCTCTAAGCCAGAAGGTTTGCCTAGATATGTTATATTTTGGGCAGTCTTGGAGTATGTGCTCTGCTGTCTGCGACGCCAATCCACATGTGCACATGGCTGTTTCACCAATCTTGAATTTTGTATACATGTGGTTGCGTAATCTATTGTGCCCTGTTCTGAGGCGCAGAATAATGACTTGTTCTGGTCTATCCATAATGTGGTAGTCATCTTGAGCAGGTTTTGGTGGCTTTCTGACTGATTTGATCATTCTTTTCTTTTGGTGGTATGTAACGGGCACATCAGGCTGTTCTTCTTTGGCTCCTTCCTTAGCCAATTGATCAGCTCTGTCGTTTCCGGGTACTCCACAGTGGGATGGTATCCACTGTATGGTGACCTTATGCTGACTGCTAAGTTCAGAAAGTAGTGTCCTTAGTACTGGCAATTTCCCAGACAGGAGCGCCTCGAGTACTGATTTTGCATCTGTCAATAGCACCACAGGTTGTGTACCATTGCTGGTATTTAGTAATTTCTCTGTTGCTATCTTGATTGCCTCAATTTCAGCATCGTAGTTATGGCAGTACTTTCCTGTCGGTACTCTAGCTGTGTCCCTAGTATTATTTGGGTATTCTATGTACACTCCGGCTCCTCCATTTCGAACAGCATTTTGTGCTGACCCATCTGTGTAGACTCGGATCCAGAGGTCCTGTGGGTATTCTTCATCAAGGAAGCTGAGAGTGGCTGTTCTGCGCTGCACACTGTTCTGTTCTTCCTTGTCAAATATTCCTCTCACTTTTGTCTGGATTTGTAATGATAGTCTATGCTCATCTTTCCATGGAGTTCGCTCTGGAATAGTTGTTAGGGGGATACCAACTGTGGGCAGATTGGTGGTTTCTCTGCAGAGTCGTTTGGCCTGGTGGATAAAACTACTTCTTTTCAACCACCCCATAGCTAGGTTTTCAAATCTGTTCTTCTTAGGGTGGCCTGGCAAGCTGAGGAACTTTTCTGCTTGTATTAGCGTTTTCGTATCTCTGCGCTCACTCAGTGCTTGTGTCCTCCCCATCTTCTCCATTTCCACTATATGGGTTGATCTCATCCCTCCTGTGGTGACTCTAAGTGCTTGATTTTGCACTTTGTCCAGCTCTTGTGGTGTGGTTTTTGATGCCAAACACCATGCAGTTGACCCGTATTCCAGGTGTGGTCGTATGCTCTGTTGATAAACTTTGCTAAGTATTTTCCAACTGGCTCCCCATGTGGTTCCACTTAGCTTTCTCAGGATGGCTATTTTCCTTCTGGCTTTTGCTACTGCTTTGTTGATGTGCTTTCTCCATGTCAGCCTGCCATGCCCAAGGTATGTTGGTTCTTTATCTTCTCTTAGGGGTGTTCCATTTATCTGGTACTTTTGTTTTGGAGAGAGGGTAAATAGGGTGGTGCTGCACTTGTCAGTGTTTATGCTGACACACCATCTATTTGCCCATGCAACAAATTTGTCTACAGCTCTTTGTAGCTAATCTGGTGGCCACTGATGCATGTTCATTTGTGCTCCATAGAACCAGGTCATCGGCGTACATTGCCGCTTTAATTCCATGCAGTAGATTAGCAACGAGATCATTGATGAAGATTAGAAAAAGTGTGGGGACAAGACTCCGCCCTGGGGAACACTGTGACGCAGTAGTACTTTCTTGCTCTTTAGTCCGTCTATCTGTACTCGGGCTCTTCTGTTGTGCAAGTATGCTTTCACCCATTTGTACATTCTTCCATTGACTTTGCAGTTTCTCAGTTTATTCATCAGACCTTCTTTCCAGACTTTGTCAAAGGCTTTCTTCAAATCTATCCATGCCGCAAGCACCAGCTTCTTCTCTTGGAATGCATCCTCAATTTCTTGAGAGAGGTAGGTTGTCTGATCTTCCGTAGAGTAGCACTGCCTAAAGCCAGCCTGCTGTGGCACAAGGATGTTTTTACTTTCAATGTACCACTGCAGTCTGTGATTGATGATGCGCTCCAGTGTTTTGCAGAGACAGCTGGTGAGGCTAATTGGTCTGTAGCTAGAGGCAATGGAACTATCTTTCCCTGATTTTAGGAGGGGTATCATGATTGCTTCTCTCCAGGCTTGTGGAACACTGCCTAAGGTCCAACTGTTATTGAAGATCTGCAACAGCTTTGCTTTGGCCTCTGTTCCTAGGTTCCTGATCATTTCATTGGAGATACCATCAGCTCCTGGTGACTTTCTCATTTTCAGTTTTGATATGGCTAGCTCCAGTTCGCAGATTGTGATGGGTGCCTCCAGAACCTTATGTACTATTTCCTTCTGTCCTGTATGTTGCCGTTTCTCTCGAATCTCTTGTTGTTTCTCTGGACTAATTTTGATATTGTTATCTTGTGCGAATGAGTCCGCAAAATGGTCAGCTGCTTGCTTTCTTGTTAAGATGTTTCCATCTTTATGTAGTGCAATTTGTGAGTTTCTCCCTGTGCCCTCATCGTTAAGTTGTTTTATTAGCTTCCACAATTTCCTTGTGTCTCTTTCAAAGTTCAGAGACTCTGTTTTTTCCTGCCAGCTTTTCTGTCTAGCCTGCAGCTTGGCCCTTTGAAATTTGGCTTTTGCATGCTGGAATTTATTGTGGTGCTCTTGGCTGGGTGTGGCCTCTGCTTGCTTTCTACATACTTCCACATCATTATGCAACTGTTCCAGTTCACTACTCCAGTAGGGTTTATATTGTTTACGGGCTCCTCTTGGTACTGTTTCTCGCGCTGCCTGTAGTATGCATTTCCCAAACTCTTCAACTACTTTATTTATGTCTTTCTCAGTGTTCAGGTTTCTAAACCAGAAAGCTGGTGCGATTCTTGTACATTGCCCAGTCTGATTTCTTGTAGTTCCACCTCGAGAGGGTGCTGCTTTCACTTACAAGCTCATTTTCTACAGTTAGAAAGACTGGCCGATGGTCGCTGCCACCAAGTTGTTTCCCAACAATTCGTGTAATGTTCCACTCCAGGTCTGGTGAATGAAAAGCCAGGTCAGGTGTAGTTGTAGAGTGCCATGATCTCGAGTAGAAAGTATGTGGGTCGGACGGCTTGTTAACCAAGATGAATCTATTCTCATCCTGCCAGTCTTCCAGTCTCTCTCCTCTCTGGTCCATGTGATCATAGCCCCAACTCTGCGAGTGGCTGTTGAAATCGCCACACACAATCATTTTTTCTGTTAATGGTAGTGTGTCCAGTGCCTGTGGGCAGTCACTTGGACAGTAGTAATTGATCAGATGTAGGTCTGTATAGCCTGTTCTAAAGTTTAAGTGTCTGATACTCAGCCCCTTCCATATAGACTTCGATTTGGGAAGCAGTGATGTTATTTTTACAAGGGTAAGTATCCCACCTTTTCGCCTGTCCTTTCGGTCAGATCGGTAACACTGGTAGCCTCTGATTTTGAAGGCTATATTTTCAGTTGAGGTGAGTTTCTTGCAAGCAACATATGCTTACTTTTTCTTGGTCCAGGATGCTTTTCTAATTCTATTTTTTTGTTGCTGACTCCCTCCGCATTCCAGTGCATTATTTTAAGTCTTTGTTTAGTATGGCCAGCCGTTCTATTCTCATGTCCCCTGGCTCCACAGGACATCTGAGAAGGACCTCCAGTAGTTGGGGTTGGACCCTTTTGAGACATAGGGCCCGGCACTGCACCTGCCTGTGGGTCCAAAGCAGGGCGAGCACCATAACTTTAGCAGTAGTCGACATATTCCATTTTGCGTAATTGCGTGGCATCCTGATTTCTGTGGTGCGCCTCCTGGCTGGTTGCCTCCGTCTTCAGCACCTTTCCTTTGCTAGAGCAGACTGTGGTCTCACTCGAGTTTAGATGTGTACACACGCACACACATGTCTGCACATGCATGTATGTGTATACTCATCTAGAGCACACTGGTTATTTTCCGGCGCCAGATACTCGCCGTCGCCCCTTCTCCTGTTAGTAGAAACAGTTCCGCCACATGAAGGCCAGGAGTTGAACTTTTGCTGCATAGGTTATGTATTCACGAGCCATTGGGGTATTTAAGCAATGTTGGGCGCTCACCCCAACACTGCGCCCCGGCTACATGCAGCAACATTTGGAACCACGCCATGTGATGTTGGTGATCATGTCTGTCCAGTCGTCTGTCTCATGTATTGCCAATCTTCTTATAGCCCACACTGTGTAGCGTTGGTGATCATGTCTGCCCACTGTCATCTGTCTCATCCACTGCCAGTCTTCTTATAATCCATGCTGTAAGACATTCATGATCATGTATGTCCAGTCTTCTGTCTCGTGTACTGCCAATCTTCTTATAGTCCATGCTGTATGGCATTCGTGATTATATCTGTCTACAGCCTTCTGTCCCAAGTACTGCCAATCATTTCTAATACTGATGTTCCTCCATGCCAAGATGTCAAACTGTCCAGTATCTTCTTTGTTGGTCTCCCCCTGCCTTTGTTCCCCTCCAACATTCCCGCTGTGATGACGTACTCCAGCTTCTCCCTTCTCATGACACACCCAAAGAATGAGGATTTTCTTCTTCCGATGCGAGTAACAAGTTCTCTGTGTGAGGTAACATCCTTCAAGATTTCTTCATTACTCTTTCTATCCATCAATGGTGTTCTCATCATGCTTCTATAATACCATATCACTTCTACAATACCATATCTTCCACATAATTCTGTAATCATCAGCTAATTTGTAAATGCATAGTATAATACTGTGATCCTAATGCATTTTAACTAGCAGTGTAAAAGCAACTAAATGTACAATTATGAAAAACATAAAATTCACATAACGCCAAATATTGGGGGTGCTCGCCAAACCCAACACCATACATTGAACTAACAACTTCGGGCAGAGGACAGCAACTGGGAGGGTGCAAGCCAATCCTAGAGCAAGGAAATGCAACCTAAAGACTAAATGTCATAGCAGGGCCAGGTATTAAGTCTTGGTTGACAACTGATCTAGGATGGAAGCTCCAACAAGCGGACAGAGCATTGCTCTGGTGATTCAGCAGCTTCTGCTGCTTGTCTTGTTCCAGACGTATTGGTGTTGCCTTTCCTCTGGAGTAAACTAGGCAGACCAAGAGAGGAATCATGCTGCATGGGCAACACATGGTCTCTAAATTCACTCCAGACTGTATGCTATGGAGGGGTATAATTTAATGATACAACATGTATCATCTGTCAAGATGGCCAGGTGCCAGTCTATAAAATGCACAAAACAAAACAGAGCTTTCAAATAGACATAAGAAATAAGGATTGCAATATGGTGAAAAATAAACATGGGTTGGCAAATCCTAAAACTTGTGGAGATAATGAAATACTATAAAAAGAGATGGAATTGTAAATGTAGATAAAAATGAAAAAAAAGACAATAGGGATTGCAAAATATACTGATTTGTAAAAAAATTTCAAAATAATGTATTCCCTTAGTGAATTAAAACACAGAAGTCACAAACAATATGCTGTATGATTTATTGCCTGGCATTTTTTCCTGCATTTCATCAGGTCACAGCTGCTTAATTATATATCATCTGAAGTGAATTCCAGCCGGTTTTAAGCAATCAGAAAGAGTTTGTGTAAAATTTTAAATTATTTATTTAATTAAATAATACATGCTTCACATTAGAACTATACCTGTGACTATATGTTTTAAGAGTTTCAGCTCAAGTATTATTCATTTATTCACTTCATATGATATATAACTCTGCAGTAGCACCTCACGAGATGCTGCGCAAATAAGCCAGGCAATAAATCGTGCAACATATTGTGTGTGGCTTCTGTGTATCATATATTCATCATGTGCCATGCCGATAAGCGTGGGGTGCATAATTCGCCATCTCACTTGATCACCAAAGTCACTGATCAGCTCAGTGTTCTTGTCTCGACCATACCACCTGGCCAGGCCATCCAAGTATTTACTTCTCTGCCTTCCCTTGTTCTCTTTCCCTCGTCCTTGCCAGTTGTCATCAAGTTCTCCAATTTATTTCTTCTCAGAACATGACAAAAAAATTTTGAATGTCTATGCCTAATTTCTGTGTTTAAATAAATTAATTAAAAATGTAATGTGACCATTCTCCACACAATATGGCGTATAGAGGTATATGGTGCTAACCCTATATGTGTATACACCAATCAACACTCAATGGGTAATATGTTCGATATCACACCAACTGCCATCACTTTCCTGAATATTACATGGTACCCATTTTTTTCCCGCTCGTTCGCTTTGAACTAAAGCGTAGTCCACACACACTACTTCTAGTAGTGCTGGACTGAATTTTGCGTCTGGATTAGCTTTCCCTATTAACAGTGTCCCTCGTCAACAGGCGAACCCACTCTGTGTTCAGAAGTCCTGGTGCTCATTTTAGGCTGTGTCAGCCTAGGAGCAGAGATCAATTTTTGGACACTTTTTTTGGACAGGTTTTCAACTTGTAAATTGTCTAGTGTGTCCTCTAATCTCTACTGCCCTTGTTTGCTTCTATAAGTGCAGTCAACACTTGCAGTTCTCAGGCTGCATCAGTAAGGTCAATGCCAGACTCTTCAGATTTAGGATAATGTTAGTTAGTTAGTTAGTTAGTCGACAGATCATCCTCGTTGCACATCGAACCATTCAGTCCATAAGTGCTCGGATCCCCTCCTCAGCAAATCCCGCAGCGTGTAGCGGCTAACGACGCCAGTTCTGTGTTGGTTTATCAATCTTCTTTGGCTTCCTGCGTAGTGTTCTTGTTTGGCCACCCCTCTTTTAATTTGCTGCTCCCGCAGTCTGGCCATTGTTGTAGATTCACAGTCATCACTTGGTTCTCGCAAAAGTCTCACTTCTCGTAGAGCATTCAGAATGTCAGCCTGGTCCATGGCGCGGGCGCCCTCCACAGTAGCCTCACCTGCGAGCTTGTCGGCCCGCTCATTTCCTTGTATTCCCGCATGACCTGGCACGAAGATGAAACTAATCTTTGCCAGCCGAGACCGCTTCAGAGGCAGCAACCATTCTCTTCAGATCGACCCCTCCTCTATCCTCTTGATCATGTTCATTGAGTCGCTAAGGAAACATGCCCTAGTGAATGTCTGTGTCTCGAGCCATGTTATTGCTTTACTTACTGCCATGACTTCCATGGTCAGGCTACTTGTGGTTTCAGTGAAAGCACCAGAGTCCTCCTTCACAATTCTCCCTCCGGCCCGAGCTGTAAAGGCCCATGAGCTTCTCACATGTCGGACAACCGAACCATCTGTGTAGATGACCGCGTCACCCTCCAAAGAATTCTCGAAAATCAACGCTTGTACTTCAGCCTCAACAGCAGCCGGATTTTCTTGTCTGCATTTTCTATCTAGTTGGATGCAAACTGAAAAGGATGTGCAGAAGTCTGTTGGCACTTGCACCCACTCCTCGCCAGCTTCTAAGTCCTCAAGTGAACACACCTGTTGAAGAATGTCTTTGGCTTGACCCATCCACGACCGTCCTCTTTTTAACCTGCTGCCCTTCACCTTCCTAATTTCACTATGCAGTGGATGTTGTGTGTTTGCGTTAATTCTGAGGTAGGCGCATGCCCTGCAAACTTGCATTCTCTCTTCAATGGTTGGAAAATCAAGAAGGTAGCGCATCGCCCTGCATGCTGTATCTCTTGTACATCCAAGAATAATGCGCATAGCTTCATTCTGTATCCTTTCCATCCTTTCTATCTGCTTATGGCTGAGAGTCAGGATTGCCATTGCATACTCCAAAACAGACATGACCAGCCCCTCGTACAGAAGACATAGATGGCGCTGCTCAGTTTGCTGCCGCCATCACCCGCATCGCTGCCAAACCCCGCTTGGCCTTTGTTATCACCTGGTCTATGTGTACATTATAAGCAAGGCTTCGATCAAACCGTATCCCCAGGTAATTCATTGCCTGCGTTCTTTCCACCGTCTCTGAACACAGCATTACAGTTGGTGTTGGATTGTTGACAATATGATTATTCGACGAGAACCAAGTCACGGTTGCCTTTGTTGGGTTGAACATTGCCCCAGCTTCATCACACCGAATTTAGGATAATGTAAATGGAAGCAACTTTGTACACGGCAAGGAAGGTGTTGCAGGGAAGGTAACTTTCACGTGTAGCAATGCAATGGGAGGCAACTACAAAATTAAATACCTACAACACATCAAGCATACAATCACAACTAGATCCTTCTTCGTCTGCTGCTGCATTTCATCTCCGAATGGAAATAGCCCCTCAGTTAATTCAAGTCCTTTGTAGACTTGCTCATGACATTGGATTTTGCAGCTAGCTTCCCAGATATTGCAGCTAATATTTTGGTTGTTGCAGCTAGTTTTCTGGATGCTACAGCTAGTTTTCCAGTTGTTACAGCCAGTTCCCAGATGTCGCAGCTAGTTTCCCGGATGTCACGGCTAGTTTTGCGGATGTCGTAGCTAGTTTTCCGGATGTTGCAGCTAGTCTTCCAGATGTTGCAGCTGGTTTCCCGGCTGTTGCAACTAGTTCCCCGGTCGTGTGCGGCTATTTTTCCGGATACTGCAGCTATTTTCCTGGATGTTGCAGCTAGCTTTCTGGACGTTGCATCTAGTTTTCTGTATTTTGCAGCTGTTTATCTGGTTGTTGGAGCTAGTTTTCTGGATTGTGCGGTTAGTTTTCTGGATTTTTTGGCTAGTTTTCTGGATTTTGCAGCTGGTTATCTGGATGTTGTGGCTAGTTTTCTGGATTTTGCTGCTAGTTTTCTGAATTTTGCAGCTAGTTTTCTGGATTTTGCAGCTCATGGGAAACCTGCACTAATTACCCAAACAATACACATTAAAAATATATCCAACAACCTTCAGAACATGAGCAACCTCTCCTTGAACACTCTGCCCCCCCCCCCCCCAGAAGAGTACATCCAAGAAACAATTCTTCTTCTTCTTCTTCAGCGTTCCAAGCCATTGAGGTTCATTGCTGCAGATACAATCCGTCTCCATTCGTCTCTCTGGTTGACCTTCTCTTGCCAGTCGTTGATTCCAAGTGCTTGTAGGTCTGTATATATATTATCTCTCCACCATCTTCTTGGTCTACCTCGGGGTCTACGGTCATTTATTTCCTGAGTGTAAGCGAGTTTTGTTTCCCTATTATCTTCCATTCATTCTATATGCCCCAGCCATTGTAGTCTATTAGCCTTCGTGATACCAGTCGTTGAGGTCAGACCTACGGAGCGCAGGTCAACATGGCCAAATCAATAAGAACGCTTGTTCTTAAACATCTGGTGTGCTGATGCTGAGGTTAGTGGTTCAACCCCTACACCGGACAGCTGGACTAAAATGTTGACCCGTCGTCCTTGGCTTGGGGACGTTAATTACAAGTACCCTTGAAGTCGGAGTGGGCTCGTCTGATGGCAAGGGACACTGTTAATAGGGAAAGCCAACGGAAACACAACATTCAGTTCATCACTACTATAAATAGTGTGTATGGATTACGCTTGAGTTCAAAGCGAGCGAGCGCAAAAAAAAAAAATAAGACCTACGGAGCTGAAGAGAATTGTGGAGGGAAAACAATGAACTGACATGGTCAGACAACTCCAAAACCCAGTTTTCCGGACTGACTACTAACCAGATGATTGTAATGATGCAGCAATTACGATTCTCAAGCGAGTCAGTAATAATAATAATAATTAAATATATAACATTGATTATTGTTAGAAAAAAAATATATACGTTTGTGTGTGCGCGTGTTTTTTTTTCTCGCATAAAAATAAGGTTTAACTGCAAGAGAATCGACTTCATTGCACCAGATTTTATTCCTTATGACTCAATCTCTTCCGCAGGGCAGCCTGCCAAAAGCATTGCACAGAGCATGAACTCCATACCTCCAGCAACGACCCCTAGGATTCTCAGAGAAAACTGCACTCATGAACCAAACAACGTAGGCTGAAATCAAACCCACAATCTGCGGAGCGTGAGACAGGCAGCATAACCACTTGGCCTCAGAAACTCCCTCCTCCCACTGATCATGTTTGTCAATTGTCAAAACCGTCATCTACTGCCTATAGTACCTTGCGATGTATGGCAGGAGGGGGTCTTGAGCCTGAGAGATTAAGGTCACCTGGCTAGTGCAGTTGCCGCAAACTGGGCAGGTTAGGGATTTTTTTTTTACCCCCGACAGAAAAAAATCCATACCTTACCGAGGATTCGAACCCAGGTCTCCCGAAGGAGAATCCAGAATTCTAGCCACTCTGCCAGCCACTCCTCTATCATGGTTGTGTTGGTGTTTATTTTATTCATGATGTGTGTAACTACAGAATAGCTAGCTTCAAAGCTTGAAAAATATGGATTGATTGGGGGGGGGGGGGGGGGGGGGGGGGGGGGGGGGAAATAAGAAACAAAAAGCTGAGAATGTAGCCTTTACTTAAAAATGTACTTTACTTGCTTGATTTCTTACTTCAAAGCTTGAAAAAAGATGGAGGGGGGGGGGCGAGGAGGGGGGGAAATGAGAAACAAAAAGCTGGGAATGTAGCCTCTACTTAAAAATGTTACCTGCTGGATTTCTTTATTGACTGAGAAAATACAAAAGTAATGCTACACCTGAAACAGCATTGGTGGAAGTCATCAGCAAAACTGGCAAATACCCACAGAAAACATTCATGGGAAAAAATACACATGGTTGAATATACAAGTTCTGGTGGTGTTACAGTATATACATGCACAGGAAAAACACTGATAATTCGTTCCTCTTCTTCTTTGGGGTGGTGGTTATATTTGTATAACCCCCCCCCCCCCCCACACCCCCACACAGAGGGAAAAGAGAGAGAGAGAGAGAGAGAGAGAGAGAAGAGAGAGAGAGAGAGAGAGAGAGAGGAGAGAGAGAGAGAGAGAAGAGTAGAGAGAGGGGGGGGTGTATTTTTAATGACTGTGCAGTGTTTGAAAATATTGCCGATCCAAGTTTTGTATTTACCTATTATGTTGCATGAACTTTACAGAGGGTGAATACAAAACTTGGACCGGCAATATTTTCAAACACTGCACGGTCATTAAAAATACACCCTATATATTGGTTCTTGTGTTTAGGATCAGTTCTACTGATGATATTCCTCCATGCCACTGTCTTAGGCCGCCCAGCATCATTTTCCTCAAGTCTGCCTGTGCCTTGCAGATCTCTCCAGTCATCACGTTTTGTATTTTTTGTGGTGGACTTTTTTGTTGGCATTATGGCAGCAGCATTATGCTAAGTATACCTGTGAGGGCTGTTGATTTGTTGAGACTCCTCTCTGTTCCACTTTTCACATGGGGCAGTAAGGAGCATTTTGTGTGATATTCACGGGCACAGATATAGAGTATAATGGGGTGACCCTCTACCGTGAAGTTCGAAGCGCAACTAACTAAATAACTAACTTTCTAACATTTAATGAGAGTAACATATTACATAAGATACTTTTTATCTTCTGAACTGCAGCTTTTTCTTGGCCCATTCTGTTCTTAATCTCTGTCACGCATCTTCCATCTGATATTAAGATTGCTCCTAAATATCGGAATCTCACTTGGTTAAGCATTTTCCTATGTATTGTACTATCAGGGTGTGTCTGGAACACATTTCTTCTAGACAGCATTTGATACCAAGCCTCAAACTATAAGTTCATAGGTCATCAGAAGTGTTCAATTATAAACAATTATACACAAGATATTACACTCGCGGATTTCATAAAACAAGTCTCCGGTCCACAACAAGGATGCAGATGAGTAAATGTTATATTTATATTTCTGTGTAGAGTTTTTCATATTGTTTTGTGTTTGTTGTTTGTGTGCTGGCGGAGGCTTTTGCCACAATGTCCATTTTGTTACTTGTTATAGTAAAGCTTGCCCTCTAATTCTGGTTTTTTGGCGGCTCACTCATTGAATTGTAAACAAGCACGACTTTACTGAATAGGCTACAAGCAGAAATAATGTGTTTCTCTATGTTTCTTTACCTTGATAAGAGGATAGATATTCCCTCGCTCAAAGCAATGCTACACACTGTTTCTTTTAGTTTGAATGAATTGGCCAAAGTTTTTCCAATACAGATGTATGAACACAAATGTTTATGAGAAGAGTACAGATAGTCATGCATGACCAAAATAGTTAAAAACAACATGCAAGTAAAATAACAACATGCAGATAGGAACATAGATTTCTGTAAGTTAAACATACTTACCATCATCGCTGGAGCTATCGGCAAATGTCCACCAATGGCAGTGAAGTTGAACGGACAAATGGCTGCCCAAAATCCCTGCAATTAAAAATGCCTTTATGCACCAGTTTGTCAGGTCAAACAAAACCAAAATCAGTCAATCAATCAGGTGCTGTCTTCACAATGAAGGTAGGCTGCAATGGATCTCCAACACTGTCTGTCTCTTGCCTTGACTGTACATTCTGTCAGATCAATGTTCGTCCATCTCTTGATGTTATCTTCCCATTTGTATCGTTGTCTACCTCTTGCTCGCTTGCCCTCAACCTTGCCCTCCAGTATGGTTTTTATAAGAGTATATTTTAATGTGGCCAAAATATTTCACTTGCCTCTTTATTAATTTTTTCATCAACTCTGTTCCTTCCCAGTTTTTCTAGAACCTCTGTATTTGACTGTTTCTGTTTCCGTGAAATACGACATATTCGTCTGTATATCCACATCTCCATGGCCTCTTTGAGCCATTTGACTTTCTAGGTACTTGTTCAATGTCCAGCTTCCATGCCATACAGTAGTGCTGAATATATATAACATTTGACAATTCTCATTTTTAAATGCGTTGTTATCTCTCTAGATGTTTCATACTGATTTCATGCTAGTGAAAGCATTTTTGGCCATTCCTATTCTCTTTCCTGATTTCTATTTCCCTTCTGCATAATCCTGTTATTACACGTCCAAGGTGGGAGAAACTTGTTATTTGTTCTAGTATCTCCCCATTTAATGTGATGTGCATTGACGACCTTTCCTTTCCACTGCTAATTATCATTAAAAAAAACAAAATTGGGACAAACAACAAAACAAATTCAAATGAAAATCTTACATGTTCTTGTCTGAGTATAATATGAAAAAGTAAAGAAAAAATGCTTCATTTTTCAATGTAGTCACCACTGCATTCAATGCAAGTCCTCCAGCATCGATAAAGTGCTTGGATTCCTGTAGAAAGAAATTCTCTGGGGTCACTACTCGGTGTACCTGACCCAGTCGTGAACAGTCTGTTACAGAAGTCACACTGTTTTGAGTCTTCCTACTCCATTCAGACTTGCTGGATTGACAGGCATGTATCACCATACTGGACCTTAATTCACTGATGATTTTCCACAGGTTCCACCCCTTCACTGATCAAAAACGTACAACATAACGCTGCTCCTCTTTGGTGCATATCAAACGAAGGGCGGCCATCTTTAAACAGTCCTTATGATGTCACTTTGTTTGTCTGCACTGTGATGTCAGTGCTTAACGCTCTTGACATTCTTAACAACAATATTGGCAGGTTATAAAACAATGGCATGATTATTGTAATTTCTATCACACTTTCCAGGTTTTCATTTGATTCCCCCTTGTAATTACCAATGGAAAAACATTACAGAAAGTCAGCAGTTTGGACTATCTAGGGCAGTGGTTCTCAACCTTTTTGGCCGTGCCCCCCCTTCACCATAGTTTCAGAACCGTCAATTCTCCCCCCCCCCCCCCTGTCCTATCAAAAATTATTGGCCTGTGCCCCCCCCCCACCGTATTTTCAGAACGTCATCCCCCCCCCCCTTTTCATATTTCCTATCTACATCCCCGCCACCCCTATACAGTATAAAGTAAAAATGTAAGGTAAATTTAATAGCACATACTAAACAAGTCTAGACATCAACATAAAACATGATTTGTGGGTCTACTGACTTTATAAAATAATTTTAGAAGGATGAGACATACTTAACTGTAAAGGTATGAAGGGAAAAACAATATCAAGTAATCGGTTCTTGTATTAACGCGACCTTGAAATGGTCTTCATTCCCCCCGTGGAAACCCTAAAATTCCCCCTGGGGGGGGGGGGGGGGGGGGGGTGGGGGGGGGAGAATTCCCCACCGGTTGAGAACCACTGATCTAGGGTCACTGCTGATGTAGAGGAACAAAAGCTGAAACAACTAATGGTTTGAAACAGACAGACCAACAAAGGTAAAAGTACTGACACCATGTGTATTTCCTGTTGTTCTGACCGTCTTCAATGGGACTGTGTTGGAGAGTTCTCCTTCCTTTCTCCAATCTCAGACACTAGCAGGAAGTGCAAGTTAGTTAGTCGACAGATTACCCTCATTGCACATCGAACCATTCAGAACATAAATTGCTCAGATCCCCTCCTCAGTAAATCCCGCAGCGTGTAGCGGCTAATGACACCAGTTCTGTGTTGGTTTATTAATCTTCTTTAGCTTCCCACATTGTGTTCTTGTTTGGCCACACCTCTTTTAACTTGCTATTCTCACAGTCTGACCGTGGTAGTAGATTCACGGTGATGACTTGGTTCTCGTAAACAACTTACCTCTTGTAGAGCATTCAGTATATCAGCCTGATTCATGGCTCATCCACTCTCCACAGTAGCCTTACCTGCAAGCCTGTCAGCCTGCTCATTTCCTTGGACACCCGCATGCCCTGGCACGAAAATTAAACTAATCTTTGCCAGCACAGACCGCTCAAGAGACAACAACCACTGTGTCCAGACCCACCCCATCTCTATCTTCCTGAGCATACTCATTGAGTCACTAAGGAAACATACTCGAGTGGAGGTCTGTGTCTCTTAGTCATGTTATTGCTTTACTTACTGTCATGACTTCCACAGATGTGCAAGACCAGTAGTAAACAATAAACAAGTCCCACTGCATGAACCTGGTGTGGGTGTGTGAAGTGTTACGGTCATCACATTTTGTAGGCCTGAGTGCAAGGAGGGAGGGATAGGTGGCCAGTCCTTACCTCCTGTAGTGAATGAGAGCTGGCATCAATCCTTCATCTGAGCATGCTCATGTCACTATCAGTGTAATGTCCTAACCATTACACCAATGCACCCGCTGCAGGACCAATCATGGAACATCTTGTAATGTATGAAATGAACACATGGACCACTTAGTTTTTCGTCTTTATTTGAGAGGTTGTTCAAAATGGGCATTAGTTCAGAATGACTTTTAAACGAGAAGGCGGAGTGCATGTGGGAACATCCTGAGTGCAGTGATGTCGGTTCTTAGCTCAGAACTCATTTGTGTTTATAAACAGTCTGTCTGAGACTACAGTAGAGGATGCCATACATAAATACGATCTATAGACAGCTCTCAGAACACAGATCTGCCCTTCAGGAATCTGATAAATTTTCTTTACTTACAACTATGATCCCCAATACTGGCAACATCTGTAGTTAGTCAGGTCTTAGAAATGACTGAGCTACCGTATGAGTGGATGGAGCCACCGTATGGCAGTGGACAGTACTGCCTGCTTTCTGTTAGCGTCAAATATTGGGCGACGCTCACCAAACCCGGCATCCTACATTGTGCCAACGGCTTCTGGCAGAAGAGCGCAACTGGGAGGGTACAATGCCTTATCCTGGTGCAAGGAAATGCAACCTAAGACTTCTTAATCTTCTTCTTTCGTTTGCGTGAAATGTCTATAACTGCAATGTTGTCTCTTGTATGAATTTAACCGTCTTTTTTAGTTCACTCAGCTGTCCAAAGAGTTTATCTTCCACTGTCGTCTCTCTAGGCCAGAAGGTTTGCCTAGACAGTTGTAATTTGGGCAGTCTTGGAGTATGTGCTCTGCTGTCTGCGACGCCAATCCACATGTGCACATGGCTGATTCACCAATCTTGAATTTTATATACATGTGGTTGCGTAATCTATTGTGTCCTGTTCTGAGGTGCAGAATAATGACTTGTTCTGGTCTGTCCATAATGTGGTAGTCGTCTTGAGCAGGTTTTGGTGGCTTTCTGACTGATTTGATCATTCTTTTCTTTTGGTGGTATGTAACGGGCACATCAGGCTGTTCTTCTTTTGCTCCTTCCTTAGCCAATCGATCAGCTCTGTCGTTTCCAGGTACTTCCACAGTGGGATGGTATCCACTGTATGGTGACCTTTTGCTGACTGCTAAGTTCAGAAAGTAGTGACCTTAGTACAGGCAATTTCTCAGACAGGAGCGCCTCGAGTACTGATTTTGCATCTGTCAATAGCACCACAGGTTGTGTACCATGGCTGGTATTTAGTAATTTCTCTGTTGCTATCTTGATTGCCTCAATTTCAGCATCATAGTTATGGCAGTACTTTCCTGTTGGTACTCTGGCCGTGTCCCTAGTATTATTTGGGTATTCTATGTACACTCCCGCTCCTCCATTTTGAACAGCATTTTGTGCTGACCCATCTGTGTAGACTCGGATCCAGAGGTCCTGTGGGTATTCTTCATCAAGGAAGCTGAGAGTGGCTGTTCTGCGCTGTACACTGTCAACCTAAGACTAAATGTCGTGGCAGGGCAGACAAGACCCTAAGCCTTGGTCGGCAACTGGTCTGGGATTAAAGCTCCGATAGGCAGGTAGTTAGAGCATTACTTTGCTGATCCAGCAGCTTCTGCAGCTTGTCTTGTTCCAGATGCATTGGTGTAACCTTCCTTGTGAAGTAAACTAGGCAGGCCGAGAGAGGGATCAAGCTGCATGGGCAGCACATGGTCCATACAGTTCAGCCTAGGATTTGTGCTATGGAGAGGTTATTATGCCATGTTTTTTTTTAAGCACAATACCTATCATCTGCCAAGACAGCAAGGTGCCGGTACAGTACTGGCAAAAATACTGAGAACCTTCCATAGGCCATGATGAGATAAAGATTCTACAAAGGACCTGCTACACAACATTCATAACAAACAACCGGCCAGATTCCCTCTGTCTTACCTCCAGTCCTCGGTAGCTGATGCTGTTGACTGTAACGTTTGGGGTGGGACTCAGTGGTTGGTAGGATGTTGTACTCTGCAAAAAGAAAAACATAGTTGATTTCAATGCAAAGAATACCATGGACAGACAGAAAAACCAAGGACCAAGTCCTACAAGAAACAAATGAAAATATTACACTAATTAGAGAAATTAGACGTAGACAGTTCAACAATTTTTTGGTCACGTTATGAGGAAGAAATAAATTGGAGAACTTGGATGACAACTGGCAAGATCGAGGGGAAGAGGAACAAGGGAAGGCAGAGAAGTAACTACCTGGATGGCTTGGCCACGTGGCATGGTCGAGACAAGAACACTGAGCTGAGCACGACTCTGGTGATCCGTGTGAGATGGTGAAAGACATGACCACCCCACGTTAGAGGCGATGGCACATGATGATGATGAGTTGATTTCATGTTTCTTTTGGTTGGGTTGAGTTAAGGTGGGTTAATTTGAGTTAAGTTAGGTTTGAAGTTAAGAACTGATATCACAGCACTCGGGACATTCCCATACGTGCTCCATCCTCATCTGCAACAACCAGCTAAAAAGTCCCAATACTAATGCTACCAGTTGCAGTCTGATTATGTATCCGTCTGGCCTTTTTTTGGGTGGGAAGTCCCAAAATTTAAGCAAAAAACTGGCAAATACCCACAGAAAACATTCAGGGGAAAAAATACACAGGGTTTAATATACAAGTTCTGGGGTGTTAAGTATATACATGCACAGGAAAAAAAATGATAATTGTTCCTCTTCTTCTTTGGGTGGTGGTTAATTTGTATAACCCCCCCCCCCCCCACACCCCCACACAGAGGGAAAGAGAGAGAGAGAGAGAGAGAGAGAGAGAGAGAGAGAGAGAAAGAGAGGAGAGAGAGAGGGGAGAAGAGAGAGAGAGAGGGGGGGGGGTGTTTTTTTAATGACTGTGCAGTGTTGAAAATATTGCCGATCCAAGTTTTGTATTTACCTATTATGTTGCATGAACTTTACAGAGGGTGAATACAAAACTTGGACCGGCAATATTTTCAACACTGCACGGTCATTAAAATACACCCTAATTTGGTTTTGTGTTTAGGATCAGTTCTACTGATGATATTCCTCCATGCCACTGTCTTGGGCCGCCCAGCACATTTTCCTCAAGTCTGCCTGTGCCTTGCAGATCTCTCCAGTCATCACGTTTTGTATTTTTTGTGGTGGACTTTTTTTTGGCTTTATGGCAGCAGCATTATGCTAATTTATACCTGTGAGGGCTGTTGATTTTTTTGAGACTCCTCTCTGTTCCACTTTTCACATGGGGCAGTAAGGAGCATTTGTGTGATATTCACGGGCACAGATATAGAGAAATGGGGTGACCCTCTACCGTGAATTTTCGAAGCGCAACTAAAAAATAACTAACTTTCTAACATTTAATGAGAGTAACATATTACATAGATACTTTTTATCTTCTGAACTGCAGCTTTTCTTGGCCCATTCTGTTCTTAATCTCTGTCAGCATCTTCCATCTGATATTAAGATTGCTCCTAATATCGGAATCTCACTTGGTTAGCATTTTCCTATGTATTGTATATCAGGGTGTGTCGGGAACACATTTCTTCTAGACAGCTTTGATACCAAGCCTCAAACTATAAGTTCATAGGTCATCAGAAGTGTTCAATTATAAACAATTATACAAAAGATATTACACTCGGGGGTTTCATAAAAAAGTCTGGGGTCCACAACAAGATGCAGATGAGTAAATGTTTATTTATATTTCTGTGTAGAGTTTTTCATATTGTTTTGTGTTTGTTGTTTGTGTGCTGGCGGAGGTTTTTTGCCACAATGTCCATTTTGTTACTTGTTATAGTAAAGCTTGCCCTCTAATTCGGGTTTTTTTTGGCGGCTCCTCATTGAATTGTAAACAAGCACGACTTTACTGAATAGGCTACAAGCAGAAATAATGTGTTTCTCTATGTTTCTTTACCTTGATAAGAGGATAGATTTTCCCCTCGCTAAAGCAATGCTACACACTGTTTTTTTTAGTTTGAATGAATTGGCCAAATTTTTTTCCAATACAGTGTATGAACACAAATGTTTATGAGAAGAGTACAGATGTCATGCATGACCAAAATAGTTAAAAACAACATGCAAGTAAAATAACAACATGCAGATAGGAACATAGATTTCTGTAAGTTAAACATACTTACCATCATCGCTGGAGCTATCGGCAAATGTCCACCAATGGCAGTGAAGTTGAACGGACAAATGGCTGCCCAAAATCCCTGCAATTAAAAATGCCTTTATGCACCAGTTTGTCAGGTCAAAAAAAACCAAAATCAGTCCAATCAATCAGGTGCCTGTCTTCCACAATGAAGGTTAGGCTGCAATGGATCTCCAACACTGTCTGTCTCTTGCCCTTGACTGTACATTCTGTCAGATAATGTTCGTCCATCTCTTGATGTTATCTTCCCATTTGTATCGTTGTCTACCTCTTGCTCGCTTGCCCTCAACCTTGCCCTCCGGTATGGTTTTTATAAGAGTATATTTTAAATGTGGCCAAAATATTTCACTTGCCTCTTTATTAATTTTTTCATCAACTCTGTTCTTCCCAGTTTTTCCTAGAACCTCTGTATTTGACTGTTCTGTTTCCGTGAAATACGACATATCGTCTGTATATCCACATCTCCATGGCCTCTTTGAGCCATTTGACTTTCTAGGTACTTGTTCAATGTCCAGCTTCCATGCCATACAGTAGTGTGCTGAATATATATAACATTTGCACAATTCTCATTTTTAATGCGTTGTTAATCTCTCTAGATGTTCATACTGATTTCATGCTATTGAAAGCTTTTTTGGCCATTCCTATTCTCTTTCTGATTTCTATTTCCCTTCTGCCATAATCTGTTATTACACCCAAGGTGGGAGAAACTTGTTATTTGTTCTAGTATCTCCCCTTTTAAATGTGATGTGCATTGACGCCCTTTTCCTTTCCACTGCTAATTTCATTAAAAAAAAAAAAATTGGGAAAAACAACAAAAAAAAAATTCAAATGAAAATCTACATTTCTTGTCTGAGTATATAGGAAAAAGTAAAGAAAAAATGCTTCTTTTTCAATGTAGTCACCACTGCATTCAATGCAAGTCCTCCAGCATCGATAAAGTGCTTGGATTCCTGTAGAAAGAAATTCTCGGGGGTCACTACTCGGTTACCTGCCCCAGTCGTGAACAGTCTGTTACAGAAGTCACACTGTTTTGAGCTTCCTACTCCATTCAGACTTGCTGGATTGACAGGCATGTATCACCATACTGGACCTTAATTCACTGATGATTTTCCACGGGTTCCACCCCTTCACTGATCAAAAACGTACAACATAACGCTGCTCCTCTTTGGTGCTATCAAACGAAGGGCGCCATCTTTAAACAGTCCTTATGATGTCACTTTGTTTGTCTGACTGTGATGTCAGTGTTTAAACGCTCTTGACTTTCTTAACAACAATATTGGCAGGTTATAAAACAATGGCATGATTATTGTAATTTCTATCACACTTTCCAGGTTTTCATTTGATTCCCCCTTGTAATTACCAATGGAAAAACATTACAGAAAGTCAGCAGTTTGGACTATCTAGGGCAGTGGTTCTCAACCTTTTTTGGCCCGTGCCCCCCTTCACTTTTTTTCAGAACGTCATTCCCCCCCCCCCCCCCCTTCCTATCAAAAATTAGGCCTGTGCCCCCCCCCCACCCCGTATTTTCAGAACGTCATCCCCCCCCCCCTTTTCATATTTCCTATCTAAACACCCCCCCACCCCTATACAGTATAGTAAAAATGTAAGGAAATTTAATAGCACATACTAAACAAGTCTAGACATCAACATAAAAGATTTGTGGTCTACTGACTTTAAAAAAAATTTTAGAAGGATGAGACATACTTAACTGTAAAGTATGAAGGGAAAAAAAAATTCAAGTAATGGGTTCTTGTATTAACGCGACCTTGAAATGGTCTTCTTTCCCCCCCGTGGAAACCCTAAATTCCCCCGGGGGGGGGGGGGGGGGGGGGGGGGGGGGGGGGGGGAGAATTCCCCACGGTTTGAGAACCATGATCTAGGGTCACTGCTGATGTAGAGGAACAAAAGCTGAAACAACTAATGGTTAAACAGACAGACCAACAAAGGTAAAGTACTGACACCATGTTATTTCCTGTTGTTCTGACCGTCTTCAATGGGACTGTGTTGGAGAGTTCTCCTTCCTTTCTCCAATCTCAGACACTAGCAGGAAGTGCAAGTTAGTTAGTCGACAGATTACCCTCATTGCACATCGAACCATTCAGAACATAAATTGCTCAGATCCCCTCCTCAGTAAATCCCGCAGCGTGTAGCGGCTAATGACACCAGTTCTGTGTTGGTTTATTAATCTTCTTTAGCTTCCCACATTGTGTTCTTGTTTGGCCACACCTCTTTTAACTTGCTATTCTCACAGTCTGACCGTGGTAGTAGATTCACGGTGATGACTTGGTTCTCGTAAACAACTTACCTCTTGTAGAGCATTCAGTAGATCAGCCTGAATTCATGGCTCATCCACTCTCCACAGTAGCCTTACCTGCAAGCCTGTCAGCCTGCTCATTTCCTTGGACACCCGCATGCCCTGGCACGAAAATTAAACTAATCTTTGCCAGCACAGACCGCTCAGAGACAACAACCACTGTGTCCAGACCCACCCCATCTCTATCTTCCTGAGCATACTCATTGAGTCACTAAGGAAACATACTCGAGTGGAGGTCTGTGTCTCTTAGTCATGTTTTGCTTTACTTACTGTCATGACTTCCACAGATGTGCAAGACCAGTAGTAAACAATAAACAAGTCCCACTGCAGAACCTGGTGTGGGTGTGTGAGTTTACGGTCATCACATTTTGTAGGCCTGAGTGCAAGGAGGGAGGGATAGGTGGCCAGTCCTTACCTCCTGTAGTGAATGAGAGCTGGCATCAATCCTTCATCTGAGCATGCTCATGTCACTATCAGTGTAATGTCCTAACCATTACACCAATGCACCCGCTGCAGGACCAATCATGGAACATCTTGTAATGTATGAAATGAACACATGGACCACTTAGTTTTTCGTCTTTATTTGGGGGTTGTTCAAAATGGGCATTAGTTCAGAATGACTTTTAAAAGAGAAGGCGGAGTGCATGTGGGAACATCCTGAGTGCAGTGAGTCGGTTCTTAGCTCAGAACTCATTTGTGTTTATAAACAGTCTGTCTGAGACTACAGTAGAGGATGCCATACATAATACGATCTATAGACAGCTCTCAGAACACAGATCTGCCCTTCAGGAATCTGATAATTTTCTTTTCTTACAACTATGATCCCCAATACTGGCACATCTGTAGTTAGTCAGGTCTTAGAAATGACTGAGCTACCGTATGAGTGGATGGAGCCACCGTATGGCAGTGGACAGTACTGCCTGCTTTCTGTTAGCGTCAAATATTGGGCGACGCTCACCAAACCCGGCATCCTACATTGTGCCAACGGCTTCTGGCAGAAGAGCGCAACTGGGAGGGTACAATGCCTTATCCTGGTGCAAGGAAATGCAACCTAAGACTTCTTAATCTTCTTCTTTCGTTTGCGTGAAATGTCTATAACTGCAATGTTGTCTCTTGTATGAATTTAACCGTCTTTTTTTAGTTCACTCAGCTTACCATAGAGTTTATCTTCCACTGTCGTCTCTCTAGGCCAGAAGGTTTGCCTAGACAAGTTGTAATTTGGGCAGTCTTGGAGTATGTGCTCTGCTGTCTGCGACGCCAATCCACATGTGCACATGGCTGATTCACCAATCTTGAATTTTATATACATGTGGTTGCGCAATCTATTGTGTCCTGTTCTGAGGTGCAGAATAAGGAGTTGTTCTGGTCTGTCCATAATGTGGTAGTCGTCTTGAGCAGGTTTTGGTGGCTTTCTGACTGATTTGATCATTCTTTTCTTTTGGTGGTATGTAATGGGCACATCATGCTGTTCTTCTTTGCTCCTTCCTTAGCCAATCGATCAGCTCTGTCGTTTCCAGGTATTCCACAGTGGGATGGTATCCACTGTATGGTGACCTTTTGCTGACTGCTAAGTTCAGAAAGTAGTGACCTTAGTACAGGCAATTTCTCAGACAGGAGCGAATCGAGTACTGATTTTGCATCTGTCAATAGCACCACACGTTGTGTACCATGGCTTGCATTTAGTAATTTCTCTGTTGTTATCTTGATTGCCTCAATTTCAGCATCATAGTTATGGCAGTACTTTCTTGTTGGTACTCTGGCCATGTCCCTAGTAATATCTGGGTATTCTATGTACACTCCCGCTCCTCCATTTTGAACAGCATTTTGTGCTGACCCATCTGTGTAGACTCGGATCCAGAGGTCCTGTGGGTATTCTTCATCAAGGAAGCTGAGAGTGGCTGTTCTGCGCTGTACACTGTCAACCTAAGACTAAATGTCGTGGCAGGGCAGACAAGACCCTAAGCCTTGGTCGGCAACTGGTCTGGGATTAAAGCTCCGATAGGCAGGTAGTTAGAGCAATTACTTTGCTGATCCAGCAGCTTCTGCAGCTTGTCTTGTTCCAGATGCATTGGTGTAACCTTACCTTGTGAAGTAAACTAGGCAGGCCGAGAGAGGGATCAAGCTGCATGGGCAGCACATGGTCCATACAGTTCAGCCTAGGATTTGTGCTATGGAGAGGTTATTATGCCATGTTTTTTTTTAAGCACAATACCTATCATCTGCCAAGACAGCAAGGTGCCGGTACAGTACTGGCAAAAATACTGAGAACCTTCCATAGGCCATGATGAGATAAAGATTCTACAAAGGACCTGCTACACAACATTCATAACAAACAACCGGCCAGATTCCCTCTGTCCTTACCTCCAGTCCTCGGTAGCTGATGCTGTTGACTGTAACGTTTGGGGTGGGACTCAGTGGTTGGTAGGATGTTGTACTCTGCAAAAAGAAAAACATAGTTGATTTCAATGCAAAGAATACCATGGACAGACAGAAAAACCAATGACCAAGTCCTACAAGAAACAAATGAAAATTTTAACCTAATTAGAGAAATTAGAAGTAAACAGTTACAATTTTTTGGTCACGTTATGAGGAGAAATAAATTGGAGAATTGATGACAACTGGCAAGATCGAGGGGAAGAGGACAAGGGGAAGGCAGAGAAGTAACTACCTGGATGGCTTGGCCACGTGGCATGGTCGAGACAAGAACACTGAGCTGAGCACGACTCTGGTGATCGTGTGAGATGGTGAAACATGACCACCCACGTTTATAGGCATGGCACATGATGATGATGAGTTGATTTCATGTTTCTTTTGGTTGGGTTGAGTTAAGGTGGGTTAATTTGAGTTAAGTTAGGTTTGAAGTTAAGAACTGATATCACAGCACTCGGGACATTCCCATACGTGCTCCATCCTCATCTGCAACAACCAGCTAAAAAGTCCCAATACTAATGCTACCAGTTGCAGTCTGATTATGTATCCGTCTGGCCTTTCCTCAGAGTTTTGAGCATCGGCCAGATCCTCTGGTAGGTTGATTAAGACTTTGCAGCTAAAGATTTCTACAGGATGGGGTAGTCAGTCACCAGTCAAGGCTGAACCAAGAAGTGGGGAATGTTAGTGGTGTTGGATAAGACACACATTGAGAAACTGCTATAATAGTGTCACTAGAAAGTTCTTTCTTGGAATCCACAGGGCAAACAAGCAAACGAACAAACTTTATTTTCAAAGGGTCGCAAATTGGGCACACAGATCCATCCTTCATTTGGCCCTTCCAATCACTCATCTTTTGTTCATCAACTGTGCTTGTTACATTCACATGGGAATAAACATTGTCAAATAAATGATGTAAAAACTAAAACAAACAATGCATATTCATACATAATTACCCACTCAATAACACACAAATACACACTCCCTCACTTAAACATATACTTACTCACAATCATAAACTCACAAACAAAAGTTTACACACGCACGCGCGCACGCACGCACGCACGCACGCAGACAGACAGACAGACAGACAGACAGACAGACAGACAGACAGACAGACAGACAGACAGACAGACAGACAGACAGACATACATACATACATACATACATACATACATATGCATACATACATACTCTCTCTTTCTCTCTCACGCCCATATATCCTCATCCAAACACACAGCAAGGCACATACATACACTCATTCCCATACACGCATAATCGACACTTTGACTTTCACACATACAAATACACAAATACTCACACACCCACACACATTTCCTTACACACATACGTTTTTGATCAGTGAAGGGGTGGAACCTGTGGAAAATCATCAGTGAATTAAGGTCCAGTATGGTGATGTATGCCTGTCAATCCAGCAAGTCTGAGTTGAGTAGGAAGACTCAAAACAGTGTGACTTCTGTGACACTGTTCACGACCGGGTCAGGCACCCATTCACAATCACCAACACTAAATCTTTCACTCAATCATACACCCGGAGAAGAGAATATGAGATAGGGAGAAAATGGGAGAAGATAGCAAAAGATAGGACAGCTTGATGTGAGTTGATTGAAGATCTATGTTTCAACTGAGGCAAAAGGGCAGAAGGAAAATGTATCATTGATCACTGTTCGATTCTATTTAAACACAGACAATTAACACAGAGATAAAACATGTAAACACAGACAACACATATAGATAAGACATTTAAACAGATAATTAATTAACACACACAGAGATTAGACATTTAACACATATAGAAATAAGACATTTAACACATATAGAGATAAGACATTTAACACATAAAGATAAGACATTTAAATACATACAATTAACACACAGAGATAAGACATTTAACACATATTGAGGTAAGACATTTAACACATATAGAGATAAGACATGTAACACATAGAGATAAGACATTTAAATACATACAATTAACACACAGAGATAAGACATTTAACACATATTGAGGTAAGACATTTAACACATATAGAGATAAGACATTTAAATAAATACAATTAACACACAGAGATAAGACATTTAACACATATATAGATAAGACATGTAAACAGATAATTAACACATATAGTGATAAGATATTTAAACACATAGAGATAAGACATTTAAACACAGACAACACACTGAAGTAAGACATTTAACACATATATAGATAAGACATTTATAGAGATAAGACATTTAAACACAGACAATTAACACATACAGAGATAAGACATGTAACAATTAACACATACAGAGATAAGACATTACACATATACACACAGACAATTAACACACACAGAGATAAGACATTACACATATACACACAGACAATTAACACATACAGAGATAAGACATTTAAAAATAGGACGTACCTGAGCGAACATAGCATCAAATCTCAGGAAATCAACCAGCTCTGCCGCAGCATCAACTTCCGCCTGGTACACGTTTTTTGCCTGAAATGTACACATTTTGTTACTTGCAAAACGAACTGGGAATCCTCAGCACCATAGACAATACCCATTACTATCCGGTGGTCGTAGGTTCAATCGGCAGCTGGACAAAATCAGCTTTTTACAATTGACCTATGCTCCCAAGCCGACCCAGTCTAAAAATGGGCACCAAGAAAAGGCAGCCGGCGGGATAATAAGCACATCACCCGCTGAGTGCTGCTTGGTCTATAAAAACATGCAGCTAGCACCATGTCTGATGAACCTTAAGGCGTATAAAAGGGATTTTTCACTCTGCCAGCTGCCTTTACTTCCCAAGACATCCTTGGTACCTTCTCCTTTTTTAACTTTGTGCCAGCTCTGTGGCGAAGGAAGGAGTTACAGATGCAATTCGCAATCTGGCATACCGCGTTCCAAACACAGTTACGGGCAATTTGGCAGTAGACCGCCTTGTGTTGGTTTTTATACAATGGTATAAGTGCTGATTGTTCAGAATGCCATGGCAAACTACTAGGCATAAACTTGCCAAGAAAACACAAACAGTCAAAAAATGTTGGGGTTGACTGTGACGTCCTGTAAAGGATATGCAACTGACTCACTTTACTACTTACTAAACAAACTGGCATAATTTCATGCCTGACAAACCCAGATTCATCAAGCGCCCGGCCGACTGGCATGGGTGAACCTGTTTATGGGTGAACCTGTTTCTCCACACCTTGAGATCACCAATGGCAAGCTTCAGTTCTCGTGCGGACACCTTTCTGTGCCGTGTTGATACCTTTCTGTGCCATGTCGGCACCTTTCTGTGCCATGTGACACCTTTCTGTGTCGTGTAACATCTTTCAGTGCTGTGTGACATCTTTCAGTGCTGTGTGACACCTTTCTGTGCCGTGTGACACCTTTCTGTGCCATGTGACACCTTTATGTGCCATGTGACACCTTTCAGTGCCGTGTGACATCTTTTAGTGCTGTGTGACACCTTTCTGTGAAAGGCAGACACAAACAGGCAGACACAGACATCTAGTCTGAGAATGGAGGTGAAGGCAGTCACTTCAGCATTCTGCTGGCCACAGGACAAATAGCACACACTGGCATGATTGTAACAGCTCTTCTTATTCTTTCTGTTGTCTTGTGTTTCCACTTCTATCTAATTCTTTCTGTTAGCTAATGCACCCTCTGTATACTTCTTTCTGTTGTCTAATGTTTCCATTCCTATCTACTTCTGTTGTCTGGTGTTTTTTTCTTCTATCTATTGCTTAATGTTTCTTCCATCTACTTCTTTCTATTGTCTAGTATTTCATCTTCTATCTATTTATTTCTGTTCTTCTGGGTATACTCTTTTTATGTTTTTTTTTATTTACATCTGGTGTGTCATCTTTCTACTCCTTTCTATTGTCTGGTATTTCATCTTCTACCTTCTTATTCCTGTTCTTCAGGGTATACTCTTATGTTTTTATATTTACATCTTGTGTGTCCTCTATCTATATCTTACTGTTGTTCAGTATGCCCTGTTCTATCCACTCATTTCTGTTATCCAGCATGCCCATTTGTATCTATTCCATTCCACTTGACGGACACCAATCAATGCTTTAAGTGTATGTACCATGTTACTTACCTTCCACACATCCCCTCATTCCCTAAAACTACCCACCTGTCCAAGCATGGTTGTAGCAATCACATTCATTCGGTACTTCTTTGAAATCAAATCGGCAGCACGCAGGAAGATATCACATCGCTCTTTCAGCGGCCGCCTTTCCCATTCTGTGCGAGCTTTTAGACTGGTTGCTATGGCCCTCTTGATTATATCCTGTTGACGATTAACAACAATGTTTTCCTGTAGTGAATTAGAATAATGAAGACACAAACAATAGATTGCATGATTTATTGCCTGGCATATTTCACCGTTTACCATAGCAGGCAATTCAAAATACTGTGTGAATATGTGTGTTGTATATTTCAGCTTGAAGGATTTATCTTCTTCTTCTTCTGTGTTCACCCAGAATGTTTATTTTGGACATAATTATGTTGTGCCTGTTTATGGCAGAGCTGCAATATTTACGTCGTTCGGCCGACACATCTGACTTCTTCAGGCATTTCTTGACAGGGTTAACCTTCCCGGAGTATTTATCTAATCACTTTAGTTTATGTTGCGTGATTGCTGCAGCATGCACCTGATGAGATTCAGTAACATATGACAGGCAATAAATCATGCAATCTATTGTTTGTATCTTCGTTATTCAAATTAACAAGTCAAAACAATTCTAAAATCACAAGACTATCTACTTGCAGCTATTTCTGACTCAAGTTTCAGACACTTCTCTTGTTCATCATAAATGAAATCCAGCAGACATCATTATCATCATGTCCCTTGCCCATGGCATAGGTGTTCATAGATCTTTATTCATGGTTTCATAGATCTTTTTCTTTGTGTTCATAGATCTTTATTCATGGTGTTCATAGATCTTTATTCATGGTGTTCATAGATCTTTATTCATGGTGTTCATAGATCTTTATTCTTGGTGTTCATAGATCTTTATTCTTGGTGTTCATAGATCTTTATTCTTGGTGTTCATAGATCTTTATTCATGGTGTTCATAGATCTTTATTCTTGGTGTTCATAGATTTTTATTCTTGGTGTTCATAGATCTTTATTCTTGGTGTTCATAGATCTTTATTCTTGGTGTTCATAGATTTTTATTCTTGGTGTTCATAGATTTTTATTCATGGTGTTCATAGATCTTTATTCTTGGTGTTCATAGATCTTTATTCTTGGTGTTCATAGATCTTTATTCTTGGTGTTCATAGATTTTTATTCTTGGTGTTCATAGATCTTTATTCATGGTGTTCATAGATCTTTATTCTTGGTGTTCATAGATCTTTATTCTTGGTGTTCATAGATCTTTATTCTTGGTGTTCATAGATCTTTATTCTTGGTGTTCATAGATTTTTATTTCTTGGTGTTCATAGATTTTTATTCATGGTGTTCATAGATCTTTATTCTTGGTGTTCATAGATCTTTATTCTTTGTGTTCATAGATCTTTATTCTTGGTGTTCATAGATCTTTATTCTTGGTGTTCATAGATCTTTATTCTGTGTGTTCATAGATCTTTATTCATGGTGTTCATAGATCTTTATTCTTGGTGTTCATAGATCTTTATTCTTGGTGTTCATTGATCTTTATTCTTGGTGTTCATTGATCTTATTCTTGGTGTTCATAGATCTTTATTCTTGGTGTTCATAGACCTTTATTCATGGTGTTCATAGATCTTTATTCATGGTGTTCATAGATCTTTATTCTTGGTGTTCATTGATCTTTATTCATGGTGTTCATTGATCTTTATTCATGGTGTTCATAGATCTTTATTCATGGTGTTCATTGATCTTTATTCATGGTGTTCATAGATCTTTATTCTTGGTGTTCATAGATCTTTATTCTTGGTGTTCATAGATCTTTATTCTTGGTGTTCATAGATCTTTATTCTTGGTGTTCATAGATCTTTATTCTTGGTGTTCATAGATTTTTATTCTTGGTGTTCATAGATCTTTATTCATGGTGTTCATAGATCTTTATTCTTGGTGTTCATAGATCTTTATTCTTGGTGTTCATAGATCTTTATTCTTGGTGTTCATAGATTTTTATTCTTGGTGTTCATAGATTTTTATTCTTGGTGTTCATAGATCTTTATTCTGGTGTTCATAGATCTTTATTCATGGTGTTCATGATCTTTATTCTTGGTGTTCATAGATCTTTATTCATGGTGTTCATAGATCTTTATTCATGGTGTTCATAGATCTTTATTCATGGTGTTCATAGATCTTTATTCTTGGTGTTCATAGATTTTTATTCTTGGTGTTCATAGATCTTTATTCTTGGTGTTCATAGATCTTTATTCTTGGTGTTCATAGATCTTTATTCTTGGTGTTCATAGATCTTTATTCTTGGTGTTCATAGATCTTTATTCTTGGTGTTCATAGATCTTTATTCTTGGTGTTCATAGATCTTTATTCTTGGTGTTCATAGATTTTTATTCTTGGTGTTCATAGATCTTTATTCATGGTGTTCATAGATCTTTATTCTTGGTGTTCATAGATCTTTATTCATGGTGTTTCATAGATCTTTATTCTTGGTGTTCATAGATTTTTATTCTTGGTGTTCATAGATCTTTATTCATGGTGTTCATAGATCTTTATTCATGGTGTTCATTGATCTTTATTCTTGGTGTTCATAGATCTTTATTCATGGTGTTCATAGATCTTTATTCATGGTGTTCATAATCTTATTCATGGTCATGTTGTTCATAAGAATCTTTATTTTTCGTGTTCATAGATCTTTATTCTTGGTGTTCACAGATCTTTATTCTTGGTGTTCTGGATCAATTCTGTTGATGATGTTCCCCCATGCCGTTATCTTAGTCCATCCAGCATTATTTCTCTCGGTCTGCCCCTGCCTCTTTTACTGCAAATCTTTTCAGTCACAATGATGTTTTCCAATGCCCTTATTCTTATAACATAACCACAGAACATTTTTTTAATCTTTTTTGTTAATAGTTGTATATACTGGCACTTTGCCGTCTTGACAGACAATTTGTTACATTGTGCTTCAAAATAGGCTTAATAACTACAACCCATAGCGGGGACCAGGGATAGAGTTATACCTCTCCATAGTACAAAGCCTGGGCTGAATTGTAGAGACCATGTGCTGTCCATGCTGCATGATCCCTCGCTCTGCCTGCCTAGTTTACCACAGAGGAAAGGCAATAACACCAATACATCTGGAACAAGACAAGCTACTGGACCAACAAAGCAGTGCTCTAACTGTTCACCTGTCGGAGCTACAAATGCCAACCAAGACTTAGGGCATAGACATATACCCAGTCACAATCACAAACACACTAACAAGCATTTACTCATAAATACATGTTCTATCTCCCCCCCCCCCTCTCTCTCTCTCTCCCTCTTAAACACACCAACAAGCATTTACTTATACATATGTGCTCTTCCACTCTCTCTCCCCCTCCCTCACAAACATACTAACAAGCATTTACTTATACATATGTGCTCTTCCACTCTCTCTCTCCCTCCCTCACAAACATACTAACAAGCATTTACTCATACATACATGCTCTATCTTCCCCCCCCCCTCTCTCTCTCTCTCCCTCTTAAACACACCAACAAGCATTTACTTATACATATGTGCTCTTCCACTCTCTCTCTCCCTCCCTCACAAACATACTAACAAGCATTTACTTATACATGCATGCTCTCTCCCTCTCTCTCCCTCTGTGGAAGCACAGTAGCTGGTATGTTAGCCTGCTGGCCCAGTGTTCATGTATTTGAACCCCAAGTCAGACAGACATTTTTCCAGCCAACCCAGCCTAAAAACAGGCACCAGGAAACTCCCTAAAAAATAGAGGCAACTGGCATTCTTTTTTTCTTTTTTTTTTTCTGCCCTCGCTCGCTTTTAACTAAAGCATAGTCCATACACACTACTTCTAGTAGTGCTGGACTGAATTTTGCATGTGGATTAGCTTTCCCTATTCAAATGTCCAATGAGGTGGGTTTTATCTCAATGTACCTGGGCTTGCATGTTGCCACTGCCTACCATGAGTACCAGTAAATGTATGGGAAGAGAAGGCGGCTGGAGTGATGTTCACCTCAACGAGTCCCAGTTAGTCTATTAACATATTAGCACCATGTACCATATACACCTCATCATCATCCAGTGCCTTGCCGGCTGGCGTAGGCGATCATGCCTCTCACCAAATTACAATTTCCGACATCATGGATCAATTCGTGTGTTGATTCCCTTCCGTGCTATGACACAAGACTGTCAATAATTGAATCTTTTCATGCTGTCTTCCTCTATCTCTTTTTCCACAAAATTTTCCAGTTGTCACAACATGTTCCAGATTTTGTCTTCTCATAACGAGGCCAAAAAACAATGACTGCCTCTTTCTGATGTTTGTGATACGTTGTCTTTGCGACTCAGCTTCTCTTAAAACATTCTACTGGTGTATAAAAGGATCGTTACTTTTTCCACTTTACTTATCATATACCATAGACACCTCAGAATGTCAGACGGGCCTGCGTGTCCAATTCTTAACCCTTTGAAAATAAAGTTTGTTAGTTCAGTCTTTTGTTTCTTTACTTATACTTTACTTACAATTGAGATATACTCACCGGAGTTGCGTAATAAAAGGTCGCAATAACTCTTTGATGATCAAATGGCTGAAAAAACAAAGAAAATAAAAATACACGTTTACGTCACAAAAAGAGCATTTATATTAGGGGAGAGATCAATTTCTATACTGAATTTGCATCACAGTGAATATTTTTTCATTTTATTATTCAACAAATAAATTAAAACCATAACTGATTAGAGTAATTAGATGTAGAGTGTCCAGATTTTTAGGCACATTAGAAGGAATAAACTTTAAAACTTAGTGACAACTGGTAAACTTAATACTTGGTTAATAAATACTAAGCTTTAGTATCGACATCAATGAACCCAGGACATTTCCACACATGCTCTGTCCCACACTTCTAATGTCACCATTCGGCAAGATCCAGTTAAAAGTTAGTTGTACTTCACTCACCACAGGATGTTGCAGTCAACCCCAGCACCTTTTGGCCACCGGTGATTTACTAGACAAGATTACATTCAGCACTTTTCAATTGCAACACAGATCCAGTAGGAGTTTATTAAAGCCGGCCTGGCTTTTCCTCTTTGTAATGAGAATCATTAAGACAATCTGCTCACTGCCTTCTGAAGCAGAATCTCCAGATATGGATAAACAGTTAGATGCACTCTCTACAACCTGTACTTTTGTATGGATGTGAAGCTGAAAAAACATCTAATTGCAGTGGAAATGTGGTTTCTGAGGAAAATGCAAAGAATACCATGGACAGACAGACAAACCAATGAGCAAGTCCTACAAGACAGAAATGAAAACTGTAAACTGATTAGAAAAAAAAAGTTGCTTAAAAGTTGACTTCATTGCACCGGGTTTTTATCCCATATGGCTCAGTCTCTTCCACAGCAAACTGCCGAAAGCGTCGCACAAAGCAGGAACTCCGTAGCTCCAGCAACGACCCCCAGGAGTTTCTGAAAAAACTGCACTTGTGAACCAAAGGACGCGGCCCAGAATCAAACCCACAACCTTCGGAGCCCAAGTCAGACAGCTTGACCACTTTGCCACGGAGATTCCCGTAATTGATTAGAGAAATGTGACATTGTTACAATAGTTTGTGATAATTGGCAATATTGAGGGTAAAAGATCAAGGGGAAGGCAGAGAAGTAAATATCTGGATGGCTTGGTCATGTGGCATGGTTGAGACAAGAACACGCAGCTGATCCATGTGATCGTGTGAGATGGCGAAACATGACCGGCCACACTTATCGGCTTGGCACATGATGATAACTCTCCACACTGTCCCAGTTAGACTTCACCATATCACCCCCATTATAAACATAGCTCTCTGCCCAAAGGTGCACAGCAGCCAATCTATCGGCCTGTTCATTGTCTCATAGACCTGCATGCCTTTAACAAATAATTTCACTAAAGCGGACACTGCTCAATTACTTACCGCCACTTGTTTTCTGACATCTGCAGTTCGTATCTCCTCATCTCCAATCACAATAGGCACATCAACTGTCTTTCCCTCATATTCTTTCAGAACTTTTTCTATTTCAGCAGTCTCCTTGCTCCCCTTGGCAAAGTCCAAAACAGGCTCGTTCACGGCAATGTAGGACGACATGGTTCTTGTGAATGAGTTGGTAATACCAGATCTGGGGAAGAAGCTACAGAAATATGAAAATAAATAGATTTGGAGCTGATGGAAAAGCTGCATCGGCAGCAAACACAAGTTTGTTTTAGTTAGTTGGTTGGTTAGTTAGTCACTGTTCCAACTTCACTGTCATGGGCCAATGGGGCTCTGGCTTGCCAGGTAGGATGCAATCCCCTAGGTCAGATTTTTCTGCCCTAAACTGCGACTGGCCTAGCAAGCCATCAGGGGATTGTAAAATTGCTCATAGAAAAAGAAAGAAGCATAATCAGACTGACCCAAATGAAAACATCTGATCTCATCCATCTCAACACTGCAAGGTACAAGAGGAACAAGATGAGATGAGCTCATTTCCCAACACATCGGCATACCCTATGGAAAAGATCCAACGGATGCTCCCTATACTTGATTGTTTCATTGAAGCATGCCACTCTGGATGAAGCAAATCTGTCTTCACCCTTCTTAGCATGCTCTGTATGTCCCTTACAATCACAACATGTGTGTGCTGTTTATCCTGCAGCCAGCGGAACTCCCTCAGAGATTTCCAACCTGCCAACCATGACCAGTCCACTGCAGTAATGTACACTTAAGCCACATTAAAAGACATAACACTCTTACCAAAACTAATCTGATTTAAGGTAAGCGAGCAAGAGGTAGACAACAAAACAAGTGGGAAGATAACACCAAGAGATGGATGAACATCAATCTTACAGAATATACAGTCAGGACGAGAGACAGGCAGGGTTGGAGATCCATTGCAGCCGACCTTCATTGTGGAGATGGCACCTGATTGATAGACTGGTTGGTTGATTGACTGATCGGCCATGCTACTTGGGGTCACAGTAGTAGAGTGGCTAGAAGCTTGCCTGTCTGCCCGGAGGTCATGTGTTTGAGTCCGTCTCCAGGCAAATTTGTAAAATTGGCCAGGGCTCCCAGGTTGAGCCGGCCTAAAATGGGTACTGGGAAATGTTTTGGGAAGTAAAGGGGGTCTGTGTGATACTGACCCACTGAGTACCGATTGGACTATGCAACTGTGGGTATAGAACCATATATCCAGTGTGCCTTAAGGCGAATAAAAGGGTCCTTGGCTTTTGTTTTTTAGGCTGATACTAGTACTACATGGTGCTATGGCTTTGGGGTAGTGGGCTCTTTTCATAGTTTCCTGACATTGTGGATTCTAAATCAGCTGCAGATGATTAGGCTGCCATGCGTTGATTTCTACTGTACGAGTGTCAATCATTCAGGAGGCAATGGCAAACTATTGAACGTAAAAAATTGCCTAGTAAATCACAAACAGCCAAAAAATTATGAGGTTGATTGTGATGTCCCATAAAGGACATATAACTAACTTTAACTATCACTACAGTGCCGTTTATTACATGGTAAATAATGGGTGCCGGTCTCCCTAGTCTAAGAGTTACACGACTTTCTCCGTAATCCTGTATACTCTCATGAGTAATGTGACGTGCGCGAGAATCGGTAGCGGTTCTTTCCGTGTCGGTTACTTACGGGGTATGTGAGCCGGTCGCTCAGAAAGCAATGGCAAACTACTGAGCGTAATCTTGCCAAGAAATCAACAATCAACTGAAAGATGCTGGTATTGACAGTGATGTCCTGTAAAGGATATGCGAACAAAAAACAAAAAAACTATGACAAAATAATGGGTGGCGAGACCTGTAAGACCGAAGTATGGTACTTTATTATGCAGTTATTACCTCTATTGTCATCCCTTGTCTAAACTCACATTATTAATATTAGCAGTTCTTTAGAAGAATGCTGAAAATTCATTAAACAGCCAAAATTACTTAGTCATCTGGACATTTTTAGGGAAGCAAGCTGGCGAGGAGTGGGTACAAGTGCCAACAGATTTCTGCACATCCATTTCAGTTTGCATCCAACTAGACAGAAAATGCAGACAAGAAAACCTGGCAGCTGTGGAAGCGGAAGTACAAGCGTTGATTTTCGAGAATTTGCTAGACGGTGATGCTGTCATTTACACAGATGGGTCGGTCGTCCGACATGTGAGAAGCTCATGGGCCTTTACGGCTCAGGCCGGAGGGAGAAAATCAAATCAAATCAAATCAACTTTATTTTTTCGAAAATTGTGAAGGAGGACTCTGGTGCTTCTACTGAGACCGCAAGTACCTTGACTATGGAAGTCATGGCAGTATGTAAAGCAATAACATCGCTCGAGACACAGACATTCACTAGGGCTTGTTTCCTTAGCGACTCAATGAACATGATCAAGAGGATAGAGATGGGGGAGATCTGAAGAGAATGGTTGCTGTCTCTGGAACAGTCTCAGCTGGCAAAGATTAGTTTCATCTTCGTGCCAGGGCGTGCGGGGGTACAAGGGAATGAGCGGGCTGACAAGCTCGCAGGTAACGCTACTGTGGAGGGCGGACGTGCCATGGATCAGGCTGACATTCTGAATGCTCTACGAGAAGTAAGACTTTTGCAAGAGGGAGAGTTTATACATAGCTGAAGTATGAATAAACGGATACTTTATACATTGCTGAGGTTTGAATAAACGAATACTTTATACATAGTTAAAGTATGAGTAAAGGGATACTTTATACATAGTTGAAGTTTGGCTTTTTAAATATCAAGAATAATTTTGCAGATTGGTATCCCCAATAAAAATAATTGTGTCCCCAGGCGAGTTCAAGAATTGTTAACTTGCGTTTCTGTATACTTACTGTTTACAGGCTTCCATCTTTGTTTACATTACCGACCTACTATTTCCTGCTATTTATGTCCTCATAATTCTGGTCCAAGCTGACAGTAATATGCGTCACCTCAGAGAGACATGATTCGGCGATTCAAACACCAGGCTTTCGACTGACTGGCGTGATGAATTAACAAATAAACAAGGAAATGCTACGCATATAAAGTTCTGGAAAACCTGGTATATGTGAAGCAGGTTGACAAGAGAGAGGAGAGAGATAGATAACGAAGATACTGTGAGAGACAGAGATATGAGAAAGATGTGTTGAAAGACATAAAAAAGTGATAACTTTTATATAATATAAAAAAGATAATAAAAGTGACAAAAAAGAAATAACTTTGATAAACAAATATTAAAAAATCAGTTCATAATCATAGTTCCTAATATTTGTTTATTAAAAAGTCGCTTTCACCCAATAAATTGCTGAAGAATTAAAAAAAAAAAAAAGTTGTGTCCGGCAAGGAATCGAACCTCGAACTCCCGTGTATCAGGCGGAGACACTTACCACTGTGCTACTGAGGATACAATTTCGAATCAACAAAAATATATAATATAGCCACTCGCATGTCCCGATGACGTCACATACGTTAAGTCAGTTCCGCTATGAATAAAGGAATAATTTACTCATAGTCGGGGTATGAATAGTCACTTCGTTTGCGAGAACCAAGTGATGAATGTGAATCTACAACCATGGCCAGACTGCGAGAACAGCAAATTAAAAGAGGGGTGGCCAAACAAGAACACTACGCAGGAAGCCAAAGAAGACTGATAAACCAACACAGAACTGGTGTCGTTAGCCGCTACACGCTGCAGGATTTGCTGAGGAGGGGATCTGAGCACTTATGGACTGAGTGGTTCGATGTGCAATGAGGATGATCTGTCGACTAACTAACTAAGTCGCAAAGACAACTTACTTGCTTATCACAATCAGAAAGAGGCAGTCATCATCATCATTTTTGGCCACATTATCATATGTGAAGACAAAAACTGGAAAATACTGTGAGAACTGGAAGGATTTGTGGAAAGAGATAGAGGAAGACGGTGAGAGAAACTTCTTAACATTAATTACTAACTAACAGTCTTGACTTGTGATGTGACACAGAAAAAAAGGGAGTCAGTCACAGCACACGACAAATTGATGGCAAAGAATAAGATTAGCAATATCAGAATTATCGAACTTTCCGGGCTGGGGCAGGCTTGGTTCTTCTTAATTTCGCGAACTTTTTGTTGCGTCCAACGATCACTTCTGGTTGTGACCATGTCCATCTAGATGTCAATTAAAACGAAAGCAGCGTGGTACGATGAAAGGGGAAGTTATTCTGATATTTTCAGTATTGGTCCTTCTGCTAGACACCAAGAGATTGAGCCAAAAAAACCGTTTTCTCTGGATTTTTTTCTATTCTATTCACGAATAGTAAGGTAATTTGTCTTATAACTCCTGTAGCTTAAAGAAATGTAAACTTTTTGTGGCATTTTTGAATCCCCCGTTCAATTTTACATAAATGGGAAGAGTTTCAACATTGCTGGTGTTTGCTGGCGTTCAGGACAAAATCCCCGGGAAGGTTAACCCGGTCAACAAATGCCCGCAGAAGTCGGATGTGTCGGCCTAATGGCGCAAGAACGCAGCTCTGCTGTAAACAGGCACAACGCAGTCACATCCGGAAAAAAAATCCGGATGAACGCAGAAGAAGAAGAAGTTCAGGACAAAATATTTAGTGACATGGCCGCATGGCCATACTCATAACACAAAATTCAAGTTTGCGGTGCCCATACAATAAACTAAGCGGACCTGTATTTATTTATAATTAGAACTGGTAATTTAACTACTAAAAGTAAACAGAATACAGGTGTCATTTATAGCAGTAATGTATCTGTGTACTTGCATATATATTTCAGCATTTGACATGATTGAAAATAATTTTGAAAGCCAGTTTTCAGACCCCTCTGTAAACTTGTAAGAAGTGTAAGTAAGGAGTACTTTTTTGCTAAGCTGCGCAGCAGTACATAATTATTTAAATGTAAATACAGTACTGTAAAATAAGTTATATGTTTTAAGTATTTAATTATTAATTGCTCACTATTAGATACAGAACAGTGTAATAATTATAGAGCAGAAGTAGAAATCAATTTTAGTGAATATGGGCCCTGCGAATAAACAAAGAGTCTATTTGCAGGGCACGGCCGGCCCTGCGAATAAACAAAGCGTCTATTCGCAGGGCACAGCTGGTCACGTGATTTAACGTAAGTTTGCGGCTATATTATACATTTTCGTTGATTGGAAAACGTGTCGTCAATGGCATAGTTGATAGTGTTCCCGCCTGATGGGCGGGAGCTCGAGGTTCGTTTCCTTGTCGGACATTTTTTTTTTTAATTGTTCAGCAATTAATTGGATGAAAGTCAAATGTCAATCGTTCGTTTCCTTGCCCGACAATGTTTTTTTTAATTTTTCAGCAATTCATTGGGTGAAAGTCAATCCTTCATCTCTTTGGGTATTTAGAATTGTGTTGTTTAAAGTGAGTGTAATTTAGTTAGTACCAGTTTCTCCAGTATTGGTCCTTGTTGCTTTGCACTACTGCAATTCCAATACTCAACCCACACATTTTGAGTCCCAAACGATCCGTTTTCCTTCTACCCCTTCTGGCTCCAGCCCTCTTCTTCCTTTTCCTTCCCCCCTCTCCCCTACCTCTTCTCCTCCACTTAATTCTCTCCCCGCTGGCTGTTGTCAAAAGTATCGAGCACAAAGCACGTACTCCATTGCTTCGGCGATAATTCTTTGTAATATTCATAGTTTTCATATTCATAATCATATTCATAGACACGAAAGTGGTTAAGTAGGCAGGTAGGTGGGTTGTTAGACAGATAGATCGTTAGAGAGGCAGAGATATGTGGGTAGGTAGACAGGTAGGTAGTTAAGTAAGCAGATATGTGGTTAGCTAGGCAGGTAGGTGGATGAGTAGGTACGCAGGTAGATGGGTAGCTAGATCCAACCCGACACTCGCTCGTCGATCATCTGTGTTCCACCATGCCAATTCATACATCTCTTTCAACCTCTCCCTGCAATACTCTGAACAGGCAGGTTGACCGACCGAGCGACTGAGAGAGAGAGAGAGAGAGAGAGAGAGAGAGAGAGAGAGAGAGAGAGAGAGAGAGAGAGAGAGAGAGAGAGAGAGAGAGAGAGAGAGAGAGAGGCAGGCAGGCAGTCAGAGATACAGACAAATAAACAACGGATATATAAACTGGCAGACAGACAGCAAACAGATAGAGAGTCAGACACACGCATACATACATACGGAGAGTCAACCAGACATACATATGCATATGGAAAGACAGACAGTTTGTTAGATAGAGATTCAGATAGACATATATACAAATGGACAGATACAAGTAGGCTGATAGAGAACAAGAAATCACGCAGGCTGTCAGACGGACGGACAGACAGAAACAGAGAGACATCCAGACAGGCGGGCATGTAGAGAGACATCCAGACAGGTGGACAAATAGAGAGGCATACAGACAGGCGGACATATAGAGAGGCATACAGACATCTCTCTCTCTCTTCTTCTCTATCTCCCTCCCCCTTCTCTCTTTCTTGTCTTTATCACTTTTTTTATGTCTTTCAACACATCTTTCTCATATCTCACATATCTGTCTCGCACACTATCTTCATTATCTATCTCTCTCTTCTCTCTTTTCAACCCGCTTCACATATACCAGGTTTTCCTGCACTTTATATGCGTAGCATTTCCTTGTTTATTTGTTAATTCATGAGGCCAGTCAGTCGAAAGCCTGGTGTTTGTATTGCCCAACGACCCTAATCATGTCTCTCTGAGGTGACGCATATTTACTGTCAGCTTGGACCAGAATTATCAGGACATAAATAGTAGGAAATAGTAGGTCGGTAACATAAACAAAGATGGATGCCTGTAAACAGTAAGTTTACAGAAACGCAAGTTAACAATTCTTAAACTCGCCTGATATTTAAACAGCCATACTTCAACTAAGTATAAAGTATCGATTCATAGGGCCCTGCGAATAAACAAAGCGTCTATTTGTAGGGCCCTGCGAATAAACGCTTTGTTTATTCGTAGGGCCCTGCGAATAAACGCTGTGTTTATTCGCAGGGCCCTGCGAATAAACTCTCCCTTTAATTATTTAATATTTTTATTTTTTTATTATTTAATATCTTAATAATTAATTAACTGCTGCTTAATTTATGCAGCAGTTACAAACTTACTTACTTACATTAATGCATGATATTTAATCAACAAAAGAAAGCTGTCGCAATGCAGTTAGTACATTAAGACATTTTCATGAATTGTTCTTTCACTAACGACGAACATTTCACATGATATTTAATTAATATCTTCTTCTTCGTTCATCCGGAGTTTTTTTTCGGATGTGATTGCGTTGTGCCTGTTTACAGCAGAGCTGCGTTCCTGCGCCGTTAGGCCGACACATCCGACTTCTGCGGGCATTTGTTGACCGGGTTAACCTTCCCGGGATTTAATTAATATAATAAATGAGCTATTTTTAACTAGTAATTAGGTCATAGCACATCATATCAAAAAGTCTTAAAAGTCAAGTGCATCTTTGTCAGAGACTCTGAGACTTGTACGATGCTTTCGACAGGCTGTCGTGCGGAAAGAGACCGAGCCATATAGGGTAAACCTGATGCAATGAAGTTGATCCTCTCATTCCTCTCGACATTCTTTCGAAAGAGGAATGTGACCTTTACTTTCCTGTTACCAAATCATAAGTAGAAACCCCAATTTAAAATATTCTCTGTATGCAAATACTAATAATCATCATCATTAAGTGCTGGATGGCGTAGGCGTTCATGGCTCTCCACAGATCTCGGTCTTTGGTGTTCTGGATCCTAATACTAAATTATATTATACACCTGTAACAGGGGATTGGGGGGGGGGGGGGGTGTCTTTAGCAGCATCGCTGTACACAAAATTAAATAATTGAATTTAAATAAATAAGCCACAGTAATAGAAGGCAAATAATAAACAATTGGCGGCCATTTTAAATTGTTAATTAGGTCACGGCACATCCTATCGAAAAATAAATAATACGTCAAGTTAGACCTCGCCGCCCTGGACGCAATGGTATATGGCACTACATTGTCCGTTTAAAAATAAATAAGCCACAGTAATAGAAGGCAAATAATAAACAATTGGCGGCCATTTTAAATTGTTAATTAGGTCGTGGCACATCCTATCGAAGAATAAATAATACGTCAAGTTAGACCTCGCCGTCCCGGACGCAATGATATATGGCACTACGTTGTCCGTTTAAAAATAAACAAGCCACAGTAATAGACGGCAGAATTTCTCAGCTTCCAATTTTAGGGCCGCGATAAAATCTTCCTTATCTCTTAGGTCATCATTGCACTTCCTGGTATTAAATTACGTCACCAAAAAATTCATAACTCCTCTTAGAATTAACATACACTCTTCGTTGAGATACCATTGGATTCGTCTTGTCAAGCTCTATCTAACTGGTATGATTTCATGAGTAAAAACCCAATTTTTAAATATTGACCAAAATTGCTATACTATAAGAATTTTAAGATCATGGCAATTATAATTATATTTGTGGAGAAGCATGACATTATCGCCCTCGCCAGTCAGAAAGATACTTGATGATGATTAATTATTTATTATTAAACGATTTACTAGTAAATCACAACTTCGCCTTATAAAACAAGTTTCTAAGTAAGTTATCGTAATTAATTGGGGGTACCTGTCTGTAGTTATCGCAACAAGTCGTCGTAACAACAGGCCCGCCATTGATGATGGATCATCCGACTTCTTGCAGCTTGTACGTGTAGTGTATTTATTTCGCTTCAAGCCTTGGCATTAACAGCAGAAATTATCGTCATGATAAGGCAGTTCTCATAGCGTGAATATCTGTTTGGCATGTAACACACCGGACCTGTTCGTGCCGGGGCATTCACTTACACACGTGTACCAACTGTCTCCATTGTGGGATTCGAAACTACTACACAGCGGCTTGTTATGTTCCACAACAACAGGGGTTCTTAAATTAAGCTGGCTGACAAAATATTCTGGTCTGGACAGCTGGATGGCTTCAAGTTGCTGTTATAGCTGAGGGTGCAGAGTTGCGGGTGAGCGCATAACTTTGTAAAATACCCAATAGCTTGTCCATTCATTATCTCTGGCAGCAAAAATCCAACTTCTGGCTTTCATGTGGAGAAACTGTTTTAACTAAAGGGAGAAGGGGCGACGGCGAGTCTCTGGCGCCGTAAAACCTGACTGCTCTAGATATGTATGTACATACTTACATACATATCTAAACTCGAGTGAGACCACATTATACCCTAGCAAAAGAAAAGTGCTGAAGAAGGAGGCAAGTAACCATGGGGGGGGGGGGGGGGGGGGGGGGGCGCACCACAGCAATCAGAATGTTATGCAAAAATAAGGGAACAAAAGAAGAAGAAGATGAAACGCTGGGTGGGTTATTGTTGCACCATAACACAAATATAGTCAGGGCCCTTTGGAATCATGTGTATAGTGTGGAAGAACAGATAGACCTTCATGGTCTGGAAAGAATGGTGAGGTAAGGAATGACCGGCACTCAGTACTCCAGACGAACATATTATCAGACGGCAACTGGCATCATTAGCACTAGGACTCTTCGCTGGCTGTTACAAATGAGTACAGAGCGCGAATGGGAAAGTCCCGAGTGCTGCGATGTCGGTTCTTGGCCCAGTTCAACTTACCTACACTGTTAGCAACCTACAAGATCTGAATACACTAACTATTAGATTTCGTTCTGTCAGAATTCACCCTTATTTCATGGTTGTGACAACTTTAGTCGAGTGCCTCAGGTTTTGTCCTATTCTGCTTTTAGCTGGAATCCGCTGGCCCTGGTAAGGTTCTGCTCTTTGGGGGTCATATTCAAAAGCAAGTATATTATTTGCTTCCAAAACCATTTGTCCTTTGTGTTCTTGATAAATTCAATCGCTGATCGTTTTCCTTGACAAAAAAAAAAAAGCAAGTTAAATGGTTCGACCATATAACTAGGCTACCAACTAATAGTATACCACTATAAGCAATGATGTACAGACCCAGTAGAACCAGAAGAAGAGACCGACCATGTAAATGATGGACAGGGGGATTAACAGAGTCCATGGGAATCTCGATATATGATACAAGGGTACAAGAGGAGCAAGATGGGATGATGATGATGATGATGATGATGATGATGATGATGATGATGATGATGATGATGATGATGATGATGCCTAACAACGAATTCCACAATGTTCGTTGTAAGGTATGTACACTGAGTGCGTGTTTAGTATATCTCGCCTTTTCGATGGAGTTACACATATCTAACGGTTCTTATTTCCTAATCTTATGCTATAAACATTTTTTTTTTTTGGGGGGGGGGGGGGGATACACTAATACTGGGGCTAATCCAGATCAACGGTTTTTATGTTTAATGAGAATTGTCAGAGAAGGTAAGGTGATGAAACATAGTTAACCACCCAACATCGTTTGTCATGCTCTGGAATATGTTAAGACCACAGGAATTGCGGTTTCTCTGTCCGTCCATGATATTCTTTTCATTTCCCGCAGCCATTGATTATTTCTGGGCTTATCGGCTTATTACTCGTGTTTCATATGCATGCAGCTGTATAACACGACACTATCTATACACGATAACCTGATAAGCCAGGAAACATAAATCGATACAAAAACAGCTGCGAATTGCTGTCTCATAGGTCCATTTAGACACTAGCAGGAAGAAACGTGGTGGAGGGCGGAACTGATGTGTACGTAACCAACAGGTCACTGGAACTGTAAGTAACATTATCTTTGACATGTTTTGAGAGTGCATATGAGCATCCCACAGTGCTGTAAACTCTTTACTGGAGAACAGATCATGAAAACGTCATGGGATACACACAGTTAAAGTTACAAATGTTTGGACAAGACTCGTTACATCTTCTATAACATCAACACAATGATGTATCTTTTAACCGCATCCAGGTTTGGGAAACATGATGCAACATGATGTGCTAGTTAACATTTTAATGGCTGTCAAAACTTCAAAGTCACAGTTTACATTTTGAAGCTCACTACAAAACTCGATGAAACATACCATGACCACCAACAAGAGACAAGTCCTGTAGCAGAAACCTGGTGTAGTATGTGGAGTGCTTGGACCATTACAATTTTAGGCCTGAGTGTAAGGAGAAATAGGTGCAGTCTTTGCGCTGAGTAGCGAATGCCTGGCACTGACATCAAAAGTCTCTTCCGCCATTGTCAATATAACTTTCTAGCCATTACACAAACGCGACCCTACACCTATAAACATACTGATCAATTGAAGAGTTGTTAACTGCAGTAAGAACATGAGAATTAGGGTGGTATATAAAACCTGTCTATGAATTATTAGTATTATTTATTTACTTTTTTTTTTTTTGCATATCCTTTTTACAGGACATCGCAGTCAACACCAGCATTTCTAATGCTGTGATCTCTTGGCAAGTTTACGTTCAGTAATTTGCCATTGCTTTCTGAACGATCGACACCGATACCAACGCAAAACCAACGCAAAACGGTCTGCTGCCAAATCGCGCGCAGTTGTGTTTTGAACGCGGGTATGCGAGATTACTAGCCCCGTCCGTAAGCCCTAAGCTACGGGGCCGGCTATGAATAATTATAAACTTTAATAAACAAAAAAAAAAGAAGAAGAAGATAGATATGGAGTGGATCAGAAGAGAGTGGCTGCTGTCCATGGAGAGGTCTCGGCTGGCAAAGATTCGTTTCATATCGTGCCAGGGCATGCGGTTGTACTCCAACACCAAATGTAAATTTGGGCTCAGAGACAATGGAAAGAACGCAGGCAATGAACTACCTGGGGATACGTTTCGATCGAAGTCTTGCTTATCATGAGTGCATAGACCGGGTGATAACAAAGGCCAAGCGAGGTTTGGCTGCGATGCGGGTGATGGCGGCGTCAATCTGTAAGCAGCGCCATCTATGTCTTCTTTACGAGGGTCTGGTCCTGTTCTGGAGTATGCAATGGCGATCCTGACTATCAGCCGTACGCAGGTGGAAAGGGTGGAAAGGATACAGAACGAAGCTATGCGTATTATTCTTGGATGTACAAGAGATACATCATGCAGGGCGATGCGTTACCTTCTTGATTTTCCAACCATTGAGGACAGAATACAAATTTGCATAGCACGTGCCTACCTCAGAGTCAATGCAAACACACAACATCCACTGCACAGTGAAATTAAGAAGGTAAAGGGCAGCAGGTTAAAAAGAGGAAAGTCGTGTATGGGTCAAGCCGAAGACATTCATCAATAGGTGTGTTCACTTGAGGACTTAGAACCTGGCGAGGAGTGGGTACGAATGCCAACAGGTTTCTGTACGTCCTTTTCAGTTTGTATCAAACTAGACAGAAAATGCAGACAAGAAAATCGGCTGCCGTGGAGGCGAAAATACAGGCTTCGATCTTCGAGAGTTCTTTGGATGACGATGCTGTCTTTTACACAGATGGGTCGGTCGTTCGACGAGTGAGATGTTCATGGGCCTTTACGGCCCAGGCCGGAGGGAGAATTGTGAAGGAGGATTCTGGTGCTTTTGCTTTGACCACAAGTAGCCTGACTATGGAAGTCATGGCAGTAAGTAAAGCAATAACATGGCTCGAGACACAGGCATTCACTAGAGTATGTTTCCTTAGTGACTCAATGAGCATGCTCAAGAAGATAGAGATGGGGTGGATCCGAAGAGAGTGGCTGCTGTCTCTGGAGCGGTCTCGGCTGGCAAAGATTAGTTTCATTTTCGTGCCAGGGCATGCGGGTGTACGAAGAAATGAGCGGGCTGACAAGCTTGCAGGTAAGGCTACTGTGGAAGGCGGACGAGCCATGGACCAGGCTGACATTCTGAATGCTCTACGAGAAGTAAGACTTTTGCGAGAACCAAGTGATGACTGTGAATCTACAACCATGGTCAGACTGCGAGAACAGCAAATTAAAAGAGGTGTGGCCAAACAAGAACACTACGCGGGAAGCCAATAAGATTAATAAACCAACACAGAACTGGTGTCGTCAGTTGCTACACGCTGCGGGATTTGCTGAGGAGGGGATCCGAGCACTTATGGACTGAATGGTTCGATGTGCAATGAGGATGATCTGTCGACTAACTAACTAACTAACTAACTAACTAACTAACTAACTAACTAACTAACTAACTATCTAACTAAAATAAACTAACTATACTCTGTCTGCCTGTCGGAGCTTCGATCTCAGACCAGTTGCCGACCAAGGCCTAGTGAACCCTGCTATGACATTTAATCTTTAGGTTGCATTTCCTCGCACTTGGATTAGGCTTGTACCCTCCGAATTTCTCTCCTACGCCCTAAGCCGTTTGCACAATGTGGGGGGGGGGGGGGGGGGGGGGGTGTCGGTTTGGTGAGTGCCGCCCAACATTCGGCGCTAACAGAAAACAGGTAGTACCGTCTACTGTCATACGGTAGCACAATCATATGTGATTAAAACCTGACCCTGTCATCTATATTATAACATATAATATACACCCCAATTACAACTCAGGAGGGTTGAATAGGGTATTGAAAACAAAACAACAGCAGCAGACTATACTATTGTACGCATGTGAAATGTGGACAATAAACAAACATGATGAGAAACATCAAGTAGTGGTAGAAATTTGGTTTCTAAACAAATGTAACGAATGTCATGGATAGACAGAAGTACAAATGAGACGTTCCTTCAAAAAACAATTGAAAATTGTTCATTGATTAGAGAAATTAGATGTGGACAGTCAAAATTGTTTCGTTGCGGTAGCAAAAGGAATAAACATGAAAACTTAATGACAACTGACAAACTTCGCGGGTAAACAGTTAGGGGTGGGGGGAGGGGGGGGGAGAGAGTACGAAATAAATTCCTAGATGGCTTGATCACGTGGCATAATCAGGACAAAACACAAAATAAACTTTCAACAATAAAATTGCAAAAATTAAAAATTAATTTTCGACAATAAAAGTTAACAATTAAATTGCTACCAGAAACGTTCAAATTAGAAACAATAAAGAGAAATTTACTGTATAAATTTTATTGTCGAAAATTAATTTTTAATTTTTGCAATTTTATTGTTGAAAGTTTATTTATTTGTTCCTTCAATGATAGTGACTTATCACCTAAGACACGTTTCATTTTCTGAAATACCTCTTTTGTTGGCCCTATTCTGCTCTTAAGCTTTATTGTGTACCTACCATCTGAGGTTATAAATGACCTCAAGTATATAAAATTATTCACTTGATTAAGCCTTTTCTCTTCTATTTTGATCTATCTATTAGTGTTCTTATTATATATCTTGCCTATTGTGTCTCTTTTCCTTCCATACATCCTTACTATTCGTCACCTCTTTTCAACCTTTATTGTCTTCCTTATTCTTCTCATTGTAACACTGAATAGCATCATAATTTTATAGCCATCTGTAAAGAAGATCGTTTGTTATTGGTATCCTTCTTAGTGTCACGAATTGGCAGCCTTTACTTCCCAGAACAATTTTCGGTTCACTTTTGATGGGCCATGTAGAGGATCAACAGACGAACAAAACTGTTTTCTCTATATTCAAGGCTATACTGTCTTGACGTAAGCTTGCAAAACCTGCAAGTAAACAACCACCAGGAATGGCTTTCTATTTGGGAAGTTAATTTGACACCAGTACCAGTCACCCCCAGATCAGTTGCACAGTCTTATCAATCCAGCCAGACGGGAGGGCAGACTCAGGGGACGGAATAGTAATTAAAACCAACCAGCCATGACGTAAGCTTGCAGATGGCAAGTAAAATGGCAACTAGATAATTAGTATACACCTTGGGAAACTGCTGACCCAGACATGCTGAATCAACAATGAACTGGGCCATGGACTGTGTAATTAAAACCGACCAGGCATGACACCTGATAAGAATAGCTAGGAAATCGCCCAACCGCGATGGATGACCCCATCTGGTAGAGACTAGAGGCGCAAGGTGTGAAATCACTGATAAGACTTAGTGGGCTAATAATTGTCAGACCCACAGGTGTGATGGCCAATTGCAGTGATAAGTGCAATTACCGTCCGGTGGAGAGAAGAAGAATTTATGACGGGAATGCCAAAGAGATAATAGTGTCTCAGACACTGTCTGCTGGACTCAGCTTAAATAAGGGTCACTAGCTCTGGTCATGTTAGAAACGAAAAAATCTCTGAACAGGTAGGAACTATCTCAATGTTCTGTAGTCATATGCAGGATTATTATGTTAGATTTCACTACAAAAGTTATTTCTTAGTTACTTATTTTCAGTCTATATCTGATCTAGGTTATTTCAAGAACTATCTTTGGAGTAGGTTACTTGAGTGTTCTTTCTAAGTTCTGTGTTCAATATCATGGTGCTTTAAGTGTTACTCTTCTGAGAAGTAGAAACTTATGGAAGGCAGGTCTTGTCTAGATATACTTGAGGTGTCGTAGCAGATGCTTGCCATCTCTTTATAAACTAGACTAGTCTCTTTTTGGTGTGTGCATTTGTTGTACAGATTATAGTCAACTGACTATTTATTTAATTCTTACAACAGCAGTAACTAAGTGGTGATTAAACCAGGCAGCCCAGCAAAAATGGCTGGTCTGTTTGGTAACTTCAATTAGACGTTGTATATCTCATTTTGTAGCTATACAATATTAGTACTCATTAATAATGCCTAATGCTATTATGTTGAATATCATTAGATGTCCATCTTGAAGTAATATAATGGTTACGGATATGTTGGATGTATGTGTAATTTCATAAACTAACTAATGCTATGATGTTAAAGTATCATAATATGTCTAGTTTAATCAATATGTTTATGTGTATTGGATGTTTGATATATTGATTTGTCATATGCAAACCGACCAATATGAAGTGTTATGCTATTGTCTGCGCATTGGCACATTGGCCAATGATTGTGTTGGAAGCAGAGGTGTAATGGTACAGACATTACCCACAATTGGTAGTATAGGGTATATGGTGCTAAACTTTCTCAGTGTATTGTGGGCGTGCGTCCACGGTAATGCACGGAAACTTGGCACAGCTACGGGTCCCGGCTTGTAAGCCCGGATGATCAGGCATTATTATAATACCATTACCGACCCTGTGAGCTGCTAAACAAACATTGGACGGAGCGGCTGTATGACACAGAATTTCTGTATTAGCGACATGGACATGGGGCGGCAGAAATGTAATCATTACAGGCGTGTGAGACAATTGAAAAGCCCGTCCCCGACTAAGACAGTAGGAGGGAGAAGGAGGATGGTGAACACAGTAGAGCTGGAAGATAAACTTGGCCAGACTGGTCATTGTATATGTTTGTGTTATGATATGTTTTAATTATGATTGCGCTGATGTAGAACTGATATAACACATTCTTGACTTTCTTTCAAGCTCTCACAAGGAGCACCTATGTTATAGATCTCAGGACTAGAGACTACTGACTAGGTAGAGCCAGGACTGGCAGGATCGTCAGAATACCGGCAAGCTGTTTCTTTTGTTGAGTCTACTGGAGAGTGGGGATTTGGACCACAGTTCCAGATAGATGAAGTAACAAGTAAAGTTACGTAATGTTTCTCATCACAATATGTTATATGATTTTATCATCCTCATATTGACAATCATCCGATGTCTATTGTTATGATTAGCAAATAAATGTTGTAGTATTGTAACTCATAGTTCTGTCGTTATATTTTAATTCCAATTGTGCATACGTGTTGTGTGTGTACATTGGTGGGGGTTCACTTACACACCAAGGAAGGGAGCAGTCAGGGAGAAAAACCTGTACTGGAATAGTTGTCTTTACACTTTAATTCAGACGTAAAAATCTATTCTAGATAACCTTCTCCTTCCCATCCTTGGCGAATATTCAGCACAGTTCATTTCATTTTGTAACGAGCCACTTGGAGCTGTACGTTGGATATTCAGGGCTTAATCTGTAGTTCAGCCATATAGATTTTGTCCCTAGTCAGTTTCTGACTATTTGGGGTTGCTCGCTAGTGAGTAATACTTTAATCTAGCAGGTGGAGCACCCCGACTTCTGACAGATTGGGCTTCTCGTACGGTATTTGAATTCGGACTTCTCGCTTTCAATAGACTCCGGTACTAGACCCTAGACAAACGATTTTTCAAAGTTAACTCTTGTAATCTTCAATCATCAAAATAGACTATCATCAAATGTAGCTACTTTTAGTTGAGGAAGTTACAGAGTACATATATAACTTTTCAAAAGTATAACAGATAAGAACTTATGAGAAAAATACCATCATCTATCATTTAGTGTTATCATTAATCATTTATTGATAATTGGACACTTTAATCATATTTACATTGATGTGTTTGATGATTTAACTGCTTGACTGATTTGCAATTTTATGCTAATATATGCCATGTTCATTTTGTCATGTATGCAGTGCATTTTAATGTTTATTTAGGTAAATATTATTGTTGATTACTGTGTAGTATATCTCTCACACTTACTTCACTGCTGTCGCCAGATACTACTTGAATATTATTTTCAGTTGTCTTTCACTGCTGAGGCTAAACTATACACATTGGATAGCGTAGACTGTCAGTAGTTAACTCTTGTTGTTCTAGCTTATATCTGATTTTTGATATATACATAGGGGCTTACCTGATTATAGTCATTAGCAATTATGTTCTTGCTTCACCGGAATCTTGAAGAGGATCTGAAGGCGCGCGCAGATTTCTCAGAGACCGCGAGAGGGTGGGGCATAAGAGAAGGCTTACAGGGAGAGCAACTAGAAACATATATCATAGCTGAGTTAGAATGGTGGGACCAAGAAGAAGATATTATGTTTAAAGAAAATGATGAGTTCCTTGAAGCACAAGAGCGTAGCAAAACTGAAGGAGTAAAGATGGAGAAAACGCATATGGAAACAGTCACTGCAGAGAAGCTAACCTTTCTAGCGGAACATAAGGTAGGAGATATGGATGCTCACCCAACCAGGAAGGAAGGGACATCTTTGCCACCCACCGCAGAATCAGAGTTAGTGGACCGGGAACTACAGGTTCTCATTCGACCCAGTCCTAAACGGAAAAGAGGGAAGAAAAAACGTGCCAATGGCACTTCAAACAGTCACAAACGTGATAACTGTTTGCACCACGGCAATAGTCGTTTGACAGTAGAGGACCTTCAGGAAAACCACTTGACTGCTACGAGAAATGAATCTCGAGAGAAAGAGGAACTGAAGACAACCTTTAATGAGGTCGCAGGCAGAGACCTAGCCGATTCTCACATTCCCTTCGGTTCACAGAATCACGAAGTGGAATTACATCTGACTGAAATAGGGAGGAAGGAAGGAACAGAATCCCAGGTGAATTTCACTGCTGCAACGCGGGAAGAGTCACTAATTATCAGTTCAGATAATTTACCTAGTAACAGTTACCCAGAGGACAACTGTTTGCACTACGGTTTGCCAGTACAAGACTCCCAGGAATCTCATTTTACTTCAACGAGAGGTGAAACTCAAGAGGAAGATGACCTGAGGACATCTTTTAAGGAGGTCGGAGATCGAAAGGTAACCGACTTTATTAATCCCTTCAGCCCAGACGAGGAAGAAGTGGGATTACATTTGACTGACAGTGGGATGAAGGAAGACCCGGAACCCCTTGTGATCTTTGAGGCTGCAGCTCAGGACAAGACACTAGATCTCAGTTCAAATCATTTACCTAGTGTGATGGATTGTGTAGACACCAGCCCATCACAGGATTTACCTCAACTGGACTTAGCCCATGAAAGCACGACCAGAGAGGAACATCCAGACCAGGAAACATTTCCAGTTGTTATCTCGGAGCATACCAGTTCGGAGACTCAGGAAACACCGGGAATTGTTAGGAGCCAGAATATGGACTCTGATATTGTGCAGACAACATTGTCTGTAGTTGCTAAAGAAGAAAATTCTTTGCACAAGATGGGGGAAGAAACGCCTATCATCTCATTAGCTGAAGTTATCAGGGAATTCCAGCAACAGGGACCTGAAGTAACAGAAGTCAAGAGTGGTTTGGAATCAACATTCTTAGGACTCAATCTACCCTTCAGTCAGGTCGATTTGATAGGAGTAGATCAGCTATTTGTGGATACTTCATTTAAAAGTAACTCCACTTTATCGCCCTGGAGTAACTATGTTATTTCTCAAGGCTGGACAACTTGGCACACTAAATTTCCCATTTCTAGCACGGTTTTCACACGAAACTCTACTGCAGAGAAACTCAGCCCGTTAACTGATTATCAGGGGAAGAAACCGCGACACCGAGGAGGGAAAATTGTTACGCCCAACTTTGAAGGAGGAAAGCGCCAGTTGAATTTACATCATGGGACCATGATGTGTAACATTATTCCTTTTAAAAGGAAGATATTGAGGGATCAGTTCAGAATCTATAATGGATGGAGGAAAATCACGGAGACAAGCTTTGCTGTGGCCAGCTTATGCAAGACCTCACTACGGGTACATCCTCGGCTGAAAGAAGTAAATCACGTAAGTGAATGGTGTAAAACAATTGCTGCCCAGAGGCGTAGAAGAATCCCGTTGATTGTGATCTTTTCCAGAGGGGTAAAATTACAACCTCCTGACAATTACCGGATTTTACCAAGCTATTGCATGGAATCCCGGCCGAAAACCAGGTACAAGGACCTATCCAAAGTATCATGGGAGTATGGAAATGGAACGTCTTTATGCAGATGCAGGACAACCCATTGCCACAAGGAATATTGGAAACCTTTAGGCAGATACAGAACGGAGAGTGCTTAGGCAGTATTCTGGGATGTACGGCGTGCTTTGACAAAAGATTTCTAGCAGAAACTTTTTTTTTAAGGGGAAAGCTCTGTCACGAATTGGCAGCCTTTACTTCCCAGAACAATTTTCGGTTCACTTTTGATGGGCCATGTAGAGGATCAACAGACGAACAAAACTGTTTTCTCTATATTCAAGGCTATACTGTCTTGACGTAAGCTTGCAAAACCTGCAAGTAAACAACCACCAGGAATGGCTTTCTATTTGGGAAGTTAATTTGACACCAGTACCAGTCACCCCCAGATCAGTTGCACAGTCTTATCAATCCAGCCAGACGGGAGGGCAGACTCAGGGGACGGAATAGTAATTAAAACCAACCAGCCATGACGTAAGCTTGCAGATGGCAAGTAAAATGGCAACTAGATAATTAGTATACACCTTGGGAAACTGCTGACCCAGACATGCTGAATCAACAATGAACTGGGCCATGGACTGTGTAATTAAAACCGACCAGGCATGACACCTGATAAGAATAGCTAGGAAATCGCCCAACCGCGATGGATGACCCCATCTGGTAGAGACTAGAGGCGCAAGGTGTGAAATCACTGATAAGACTTAGTGGGCTAATAATTGTCAGACCCACAGGTGTGATGGCCAATTGCAGTGATAAGTGCAATTACCGTCCGGTGGAGAGAAGAAGAATTTATGACGGGAATGCCAAAGAGATAATAGTGTCTCAGACACTGTCTGCTGGACTCAGCTTAAATAAGGGTCACTAGCTCTGGTCATGTTAGAAACGAAAAAATCTCTGAACAGGTAGGAACTATCTCAATGTTCTGTAGTCATATGCAGGATTATTATGTTAGATTTCACTACAAAAGTTATTTCTTAGTTACTTATTTTCAGTCTATATCTGATCTAGGTTATTTCAAGAACTATCTTTGGAGTAGGTTACTTGAGTGTTCTTTCTAAGTTCTGTGTTCAATATCATGGTGCTTTAAGTGTTACTCTTCTGAGAAGTAGAAACTTATGGAAGGCAGGTCTTGTCTAGATATACTTGAGGTGTCGTAGTGATGAAGATGTCGTAGTGATGAAGAAATACAACACTTTTACGACGAAATAGAAATGGCGATGGCTCACATTGGATCACAAGAAATAAAGATAATACTTGGTGATTTTAATGCAAAAGTAGGAAAGGGAAAAATGGAGGATGTAGTGGGGAATTATGGTTTAGGTACAAGAAATGAAAGAGGGGAAAAGCTAATAGAATGGGCAAATATCAATGATATGATAATTGGAAACACATGGTTTAAACACCATAAAAGACGACTGTACACATGGATAAGCCCTGATAAGAAAATACGCAACCAAATTGACTACATACTAATTAATAAAAGATTTAGAAATGCTTTAATTAATGTAAAGACAATGCCTGGTGCTGACTGTAATAGTGATCATGTACCACTATGTGGACAAATAAAAGTAAGATTAAAAAGAGGGGAAAAAATGGTTAAGAACATGAGACTTAATAAAGAGGTTCTAAACATAGATAAAGAAATGCAAGAACAATACAGAGTGACTGTGAAAAATAGGTACAATGCAATAACTAAAATACAGAGTATAGATGAACAATGGGAAATGTTAAGGGACTCCATTCATCAAACTAGCAAAGAAGTATTACCAGAGAGAGGCAAAATAGCTAAGAAAAAATGGATGAATGAAGATATCTTAAACCTGATGGACAAAAGAAAACAGTATAAAAATGAAAAACAAGAATACGCTAAGATAAATAAAGAAATAAAAGATAAATGTGGGAAGGCTAAAGAAAGTTGGTTAAACGAGCAATGCAAAAAAATTGAATTAAATTCCATTAAAGATACAAAAAATATGCACAGACAAATCAGTGAGCTTACAGGGAAAAAAATAAGAATAAATACAGGGTGTTTGAAATCAAAAACAGGAAAGATAATATTAGAGGAAGATGCTATAATGAAGAGGTGGAATGAGTATATAAGAGAATTATATGAAGGAGAAAGGGCAGAATTAACAGAAGATAGTAACTTAGAAGGTCCACCTATTCTGAAAGAAGAAGTCGCTGACGCTATGAAACGTATGAAGAAAGGAAAAACAGCTGGGCCAGATGAAATCACAATAGAAGAATTAGAAGTATTGGGAGAATTTGGAGTAGATATATTAACCAAAATGTTGAATGATATTTACAGCAGTGGATATTTACCCAGTGATATGCTGAAATCTGTATTTATAGCTATACCAAAAAGACCAGGAGCAATTGATTGTGAAGATTTTCGTACAATTAACCTTATAAACCATATCACTAAGCTTCTACTCAGAATCATAATGAGAAGAACCAAAAAGAAAATAAAAATGGAAATTAGTGAAGAACAGTATGGATTTGTGGAAGGAAAGGGCACAAACAATGCAATTTATACATTGCGGACACTAATAGAAAGGTCAATAGAGAAACAGAGAGACATATATTTGTGCTTCATAGATTATACTAAGGCATTTGATAAAGTAAAACATGATGAACTGATTAAAATGTTGGAAGATATCAACACTGATGGAAAAGATTTAAGAATAATAAAGAATATTTACTGGAACCAAGTAGCAGCAATTAAAATGGGAAATAAAGAGGGTAGTTATGAACAGATAAAGCTAGGAGTACGACAAGGGTGTGTCTTGTCACCAGATCTTTTCTCCCTGTATAGCGAAGTAATAATGAGAGAGATCAAAGAGATGCCAGGAATACTAGTTGGAGGTTATAATATAAATAATATACGCTATGCAGATGACACAGTATTGGTGGCGGATAATTCAACAGACCTACAACAATTATTAGACGTTGTAGTAACAGAGAGTGCAAGGAAAGGACTCAACTTGAATATCAAGAAAACAGTAACAATGGTAATATCAAAGAAAATGGTGACACCAAAATGTGACATAGAAATAGAAGGGAAAATCCTTAACCAAGTTGATAATTTTAGATACCTAGGGGCATTTATAACATCAGATGGAAGATGTACAACAGAGATTAGGAGCAGAATAGGGCAGGCAAAAGCCGCATTTCATAAAATGAAGAGTATCTTATGCAATAAGTCACTGTCACTGAATGTAAGAAAGAGAGTGCTGAAATGCTATGTAGAACCAGTTTTGCTGTATGGCAGTGAATCTTGGAATGTAAATGAACAAATTAAGAAGAAATTAGAAGCAACAGAGATGTGGTTCCTGAGACGAATGTTGCGAATTCCTTGGACTGCCAGAGTAACTAACGACGACTGCCTGAAACAGGCTAATGAAACTAGAACATTATATACAACAATAAGACAGAGACAAACAGCTTTCCTCGGTCATGTGATGAGAAGAGAGGCATTGGAGAACATCGTAACAACTGGAAAGATCGAGGGGAAGAGAGGCAGAGGTAGACCAAGAGAAGTGATGCTGGATGGATTGAGACGGTGGCATGGAGGAATATCAGCAGCAGAGTTGATCCAGAAAACCAAAGACCGAGATCTATGGAGAGCCATGAACGCCTACGCCAGCCGGCACGGCACTTGATGATGATGATGATGTCGTAGCAGATGCTTGCCATCTCTTTCTAAACTAGACTAGTCTCTTTTTGGTGTGTGCATTTGTTGTACAGATTATAGTCAACTGACTATTTATTTAATTCTTACAACAGCAGTAACTAAGTGGTGATTAAACCGGGCAGCCCAGCAAAAATGGCTGGTCTGTTTGGTAACTTCAATTAGACGTTGTATATCTCATTTTGTAGCTATACAATATTAGTACTCATTAATAATGCCTAATGCTATTATGTTGAATATCATTAGATGTCCATCTTGAATAATATAATGGTTACGGATATGTTGGATGTATGTGTAATTTCATAAACTAACTAATGCTATGATGTTAAAGTATCATAATATGTCTAGTTTAATCAATATGTTTATGTGTATTGGATGTTTGATATATTGATTTGTCATATGCAAACCGACCAATATGAAATGTTATGCTATTGTCTGCGCATTGGCACATTGGCCAATGATTGTGTTGGAAGCAGAGGTGTAATGGTACAGACATTACCCACAATTGGTAGTATAGGGTATATGGTGCTAAACTTTCTCAGTGTATTGTGGGCGTGCGTCCACGGTAATGCACGGAAACTTGGCACAGCTACGGGTCCCGGCTTGTAAGCCCGGATGATCAGGCATTATTATAATACCATTACCGACCCTGTGAGCTGCTAAACAAACATTGGACGGAGCGGCTGTATGACACAGAATTTCTGTATTAGCGACATGGACATGGGGCGGCAGAAATGTAATCATTACAGGCGTGTGAGACAATTGAAAAGCCCGTCCCCGACTAAGACAGTAGGAGGGAGAAGGAGGATGGTGAACACAGTAGAGCTGGAAGATAAACTTGGCCAGACTGGTCATTGTATATGTTTGTGTTATGATATGTTTTAATTAGGATTGCGCTGATGTAGAACTGATATAACACATTCTTGACTTTCTTTCAAGCTCTCACAAGGAGCACCTATGTTATAGATCTCAGGACTAGAGACTACTGACTAGGTAGAGCCAGGACTGGCAGGATCGTCAGAATACCGGCAAGCTGTTTCTTTGTTGAGTCTACTGGAGAGTGGGGATTTGGACCACAGTTCCAGATAGATGAAGTAACAAGTAAAGTTACGTAATGTTTCTCATCACAATATGTTATATGATTTTATCATCCTCATATTGACAATCATCCGATGTCTATTGTTATGATTAGCAAATAAATGTTGTAGTATTGTAACTCATAGTTCTGTCGTTATATTTTAATTCCAATTGTGCATACGTGTTGTGTGTGTACATTGGTGGGGGTTCACTTACACACCAAGGAAGGGAGCAGTCAGGGAGAAAAACCTGTACTGGAATAGTTGTCTTTACACTTTAATTCAGACGTAAAAATCTATTCTAGATAACCTTCTCCTTCCCATCCTTGGCGAATATTCAGCACAGTTCATTTCATTTTGTAACGAGCCACTTGGAGCTGTACGTTGGATATTCAGGGCTTAATCTGTAGTTCAGCCATATAGATTTTGTCCCTAGTCAGTTTCTGACTATTTGGGGTTGCTCGCTAGTGAGTAATACTTTAATCTAGCAGGTGGGGCACCCCGACTTCTGACACTTAGCAGTGACCATCCTGGTTGATGCTCATAGTCATTGTCTAATAAAGGGTCTTGTCGGATAGGGGACAGTCGATTTATCTCCAGTAGGTTGGGGAATTTACCCAGTCAACAGAAAACCGGTTGTGTTGTAAGCAAAGAGAATGTTAGTGTTAAGTGGTATGAAACGTTGAAAATTGGTTAGAAGATGTATTCGCTGGTATTCAAGGGGTCAATAGGGCAGATGTTGTATTAAGAACGACCGACCTCGTAACAGACACTGTTGGTTGGTTGTGAAATGACACAGTGAAATGGAGGTGGAAAAAGTGAGAAATGATATTTTCACTAGACTTCTAGAAAACACCTGCAGTGTTGAGAGCTGGAACAATCGAAGATTAGTATAGCAGACATTGTGGTATGGAAAGTTGAAGATATCAGTTATGGGAAATGGATCTTTGCTGACGAATACTCAGATGATATCGAAACTATCCCAGGTGGAGCCATAGACTGCATTGCCATAAATGTTGTTATTACTATGTCGTTGAAGCTCATGTACAACGAAGGTTTGGAGCTCTTGGTGCTGTGACATGGACAAGTTGTGAAGCTATCTATGAAAGACAGAAACACTTTGTGTTATAAAGAAAATAATCAAGAGTATGGAGTGATGAGTGATTAGTCTGTATAAGTGGTTCTTAAACAGAAACGCTGGAATGACAAGTTGAAGCTTTCAGTAATGTAAAAGAGGGAAAGTGCTGACGTTGCTGATTATGTATTGTGAAATGTCTTTTCAAATAAAAGATCAAGACACGTTTGACATAACTATAGAAGCAACATTTTTCCTACTGTTTTTAAGTTTAGTTGAAATATTTATCCGTTTGGCTGATCTTTTTTCACCTTTGGTTAACAAATTTGTCCTACTTTTTACAATTTTGGACGAGACATTTCTTTACTTGGTCAATATTTTGCCCCTTTTGGTTAACATTATTTCCTACTTTTTATGAATTCGAACGAGTCATTTATAAGTTTGACCGATATAGTTTCAACTTTGGTTAACACAGTTTCCTACTTTTCGTAAGTTTGGCGGAGATTTTTATAAGTTTGGTCGATATTTTTTCACATTTGTTTAACAAAGTTTCCTAGTGTTCATAAGTTTAGCAGCGATATTTATAAGTTTGGTCAACATATTTCTGTATTTACCCAACATTTTTATTACTTTGGTTCACTTATTTTCCTAGTTCGGTCGACATGTTTCTTAGTTTGATCAATATTTTCCCCTTTTGGCTAACACATTTTCCTACCTTTTATAAATCTGGGTAAGCTATTTTTTACTTGGCCCCTATTAATTCCTACTTTTTATAATTTGTTGAGATATTTATGTATTTGACCGACCTTTTCCCATTCCGGTTGACAAATTTTCCTACTTTTTATAAGATTAGATGAAATATTGCTCTCTATGTCGATATTTTTTTCTCATTAGGTTAACAAATTTTCCTAATTTTTATAAGTTTGTTGTAAATGTTTCTTTACAGGGTCAATATTTTTTCTCCTTAGGTTAACAAATTTTCCTATTTTTTCATAAGTTTGGATGAGACATTTATAAGTTTGACCGATATTTTTCACCTTGGTTGTAGAAATGAGTATTTTCTGCAATCTATAGTAGGTGTGGGTATTACACAAAGTGAGCAAGCAGAATTAACTGGTTGTGTTACTATGGTCGTCAGCGTATTTAAAATGATATTTTTAACTTTCTCGGTAGTGTGGTAAAGAGGTCATTGCATAATTATGTGTATATCTATTGTTCTCAATCAGAGGCCGAAAAAAGCATTGTCTTGTCGTGTGGTATTGACTCTAGACAGAAATGCTGTTGGTAATTCGGTGCCAATGTTAGCAACTTGTAGGTGTTGTGTCGTTCATAGAACCTATACTTGTGTATGGATGTAAAGCGCGGCATGCGGAAATTTGTTGTTAGAAAACACATGTATATATCTTCATATATACATATACTACGAAAACATATTTTGAAGCCTCAAATTTGACTTCTTCAGACATTACGCTAGTTTTCATGGGAGACATGAGTGCATAGGGTGATTTAAATATAACCAGATTTACGTTTCCAAGGAGATAACACACAGACTATGTTTTCGTTGAAAATTCGCTGTTTTCTCTAAGCAGACTGTCACTTTTGTCACCTCCAGTGTAGCTGGTCATGTGTTTATTATGGTTATTATTAATGTAAATGTTTATTCTGTTTGTAGTATAAGGGTCATTTTCTTCCATCGATAAGTTTTTATAAAACCAATGACCAATCCCTATAAGACACATATGACAACCGTATCTATCCTACTTCACTCATGTAGGTTTGGTCCACAGTGTCCACCTCGGTAAGCTTTTACAACAATAGACTGGAGCAGGAAACAGGAAACGTTAACTGAATAACGATACACCGAGAGTCAATATGCTTGGATTTGTATTCTCACTACACTTTTACTATGTCTGTATGGTTGTTTCCTGACAGGCTTCATCATCAAACTCACATCAAATGATGGCGGCATGCACATAATTGTTGGCAACAATATAGAACAGATAGCGGGCGCTTGGTTTAAGTGTTAATCTGTTACGCTGCCGTGAGGGGCGATCCGTGTAATTTGGTCGCTATATAGAACATATAGCGGTCATGTGATTTAACAGCTAGACCGTTACGCTGACATGAGGGCATGTTGTATGTACCATTTGTATGTAACTAATACACCAATGTATTCATACCGTTGTGTTTTTCACTTATTTGCTAATGTAACACTGGTGTTTTTTACTTTTTTGTATTTTTATAATTTTATACACATCACTGTATTTATTTTATTATGTAATTTAACTTGTAATAATATACTTGAATTCTTTAAACTACTGCCTATTTAGACCTCTCAAAACCTGTTGATCGGAGATGTAAACTCCATCACAGCTAATTAAAACAACCAATATTTCCGCCACACAACCCCGTCGGAATCGAAGCTGTTACCTCCATATGATCTATGGTACCCTCTAGACCCGTATTGTTCTTTTTGGCCAGCTGTCTGTCGTTGGTACCCAGTGTATAAGACACCTCTTTCTGGTAGGATTAAGCCTGTCTATTGTTACCCTCTCAGATCGATTGTAATCTTTGGTCTCTAAAATAATGCTTCGCGGAGACGCAACATTTCATTTCACCGTTATTTCATTGTATGTTTTGTTGAGGGCCACGCGACCTATCCCGCATCAGTTATCTGTCATCTTCACTGGGTACCAAGTATCTGATTAATATCTCCAGATGGTGCCACCACAGTTAAGCTACACATAGTCACTATTCCACCTCTGTTTGCGTGGGAGGCACGGTAAACAACTCTAGATCAGAATGAAGACACTCACTAGATTTGGATTAACCCGCACCTTGAGGTTAATATTTGGGCTTCTAATACGGCACTTCGCAACTGTAAAAATGTCATTACCCTTCTTCGGTGTCTGATTTTGGTGAGGAGTAGGCGAAATCTGTAACACCAATTCAGTGTGGATATTATTATGGTAGCACGTCTATTTCGTTTTCTAAAACTAGCTACCTTTGTTATCATTATATACCAGCCAGCCCTGTGTATATTTATTTACAAATACTTACATATTAACCGACCTCTCATTTGTCATTTTGGTTAACAATAACCGCAAAGTGTCTCTGTCTTTCATAGAACCTGTACTTTTGTATGACTGTGAAGCGGGCGCAATGAGCAGACAAGATGAAAAACATCAGTGAAGATGTGGTGAAAATATACATACCATGCCCAGATAGAACAACAAATAATCAAGTCCCACTAGAAACAAAGGAAAAACAGTATCTACAACATACTCTTTTCCACTCTTAATGTTTAAGTTTGAGCGAAATATGTCTTTTGCAGCGTGTGACGAGGAAATTTGCCTTTTAAAATCACCTTGAATATATCTTCATATATACATATACTATGAAAACATATGTTGAAGCCGCAAATGTGACTTCAGACATTATACTAATTGTTGAATGAGACATGAACGCCAAGGATGAACTACGTGGGCACCAGTTAATAAATGTTTGTTGTTTATTAGTAGTTGTTTTAGTCGTTTTTCTTGTTTCCGATCGGTACAGCAGTATTGATTTCACCTTAAAGCTAAATATGCATATATTATTCAGAATAATTCTGCTAAATATGTTCACAGGAACTGACATTAACATACTTATATGCTTTTCTCACACCGGCAGATCTCTGTTTTTTTTCGTAGCTTTATTAAATATTTCTAGTCAAATGTCTTCATTTAATTTCTGTAATAAAATGTCTTCATCTAATTTAACTTGTCAACTGCCTTCATATAATTTATGTAATCAACAGACACTGCGTAGGATCTGCAATATTTAGTAGAGGTGGTTGTTGTACACAGTGAACAACTAGGGTTAGAATTAAATTATAAAACGACACGGATTATGATCGTCACTAGGAAGAATGAAATACCACGATGTAATATACATGTAAATGGGAATATTCTGAAACAAGTGAATAGATACAAGTATCTCGGAACAGTCATAACAACTGCTGGGAGCTGCCTTGAAGATGTTAGAATAAGAATCGCCATGGCGAAGATGAAAAACATAAGGACCAATAAAAAGCTGTCAATTGCTACGAGAAAAAGAGTGTTGCGGTACTACATAGAACCTGCCCTTTTGTATGAATGTGAAAACAATGAGCAGTCACGCTGAATCTGCTGGCTGTGGAACTGACGTTTCTGAGGAGAATGCAAAGCGACACATCGTGATTCGTTTCTCTGGCGCCTCTGTTGGGTATAGTTAGCGACCAGGGGCGTTATTCGAACCGTCAATGACACCACCTAGCTCAGTTACATACTCGGCCACTGCCACACTATCCCACCAAACAGTAGGACTCGAACCTGTCTAGCGCTATGGCAGCAACTAGACACCATTGTTATACATTTACGTCTTAATATACTCTTAGAAACTCCGCCTAGGGTGGACACCCTTATATCCCCGCAGCGTGATTCGAACCACCAATGATATAACCTAGCTCCGTTACATACTCGACCACCACCCCGCACATACCAACCACACAGTGAGATTCGAACCTGTCAAGCGCAATGGCAGTAACTAGAACCCCTGTTACACATTGGTGATATCCCACTATGACCAACTACGCACCCCCCGTCTTTCACCACTTACCAACCCACCCTACACATCGTTCTTTGCGCTTATTATTTTATTCCGACACCGCCCTTGATTAAAAACAGATGGCACCAGCGACCTCCCTCGACCCCGACACTGATATTCAACTGCCGGCAATATCGACTTTTTGCTCACAGATGTTCGCCTATCTTACCAAAGATACAAATACATCAACCCGGCCGGCGCGCACCAATCGATTATGTATAAATTATGTTCCCCCACTCCCCCTTCTTTGAGCTTACTAAACAATGCGGGTCCTCATGGCTCCTCATGGTCCTCTCTATATATTCTTTGTAAATGCGGTATTTTATGCCTCAAAACGAGTCGTTTCCATCCTTCCCTACTACTCATTTATGA